>CM064542.1:16334856-16549856 GCA_032716605.1 Paralithodes platypus | reverse complement strand
TAAGAGTTTGGGGTGCTTCTTTTCTGAATATTGAGGTGGGAAATTTTTGTGAGCATCATGTCTTATACCGGATCAGAGGAGAATGGAAACTGAGGAACAGCAGTATGATGAAAGGGTTAATCAGGTGAACTGTGAGGAGGATGCTAGGATATTTTTGCAATGGCCTGTTACTGCCGAGCGGTTGGAGGGTATGGATCGGTAAGGTCTCCAATGCCTGGCCACAGCTATCGGTCATGCGGGTACTAGCAGCATGACCAGGGATAACTTGAAAACGTGTGTACTGGGCAGGGTGACTGGTGAGCGAGATGGGTTGAGTGCTCAGAGCCCTTCGGCCATGCTTCCCCTACACTCGACTCCCAGCCATCCCAGTAGTTTGCCGACCCCGGGTACGCTTCCACAGTTGGGTGGTGACTGGCAGGGTGGGTTACCCCTGGGGGGACCACCGGTAATTTCAAACATTGTAGCACCTTCACCTCCTCAAGGGTTATCTCCAGAATTATTGTTTCGGCTCGAATTAGCTAAGATCGAAGAGAGAAAGGCTATCAGGGTATCTGAGGAGCAACGAAGGGTATCTGAGCTTCAGATTCAACAGCAACAAAGGGCAGGTGAGCAGCAAATAGAGCTAGCAAAAATCCAAGCTGAGTCGACTAGGTACTGTGCCGACAGGGACGTAGAGAAGTCGCGAGTAGAGACAACGGGACAGCGACTTGGGGCTGGTAACCGTGCTCCTGATCAATCTCTCTCGCACTTATTGAAACTGGTTCCGGTGTTTGATGAGAGTGGGGTAACAGAATTTTTCGCACGCTTTGAGAAGAAGTGCCAGGAACACCAGTGGCCAGAGAATAAATGGGCAGCACTTGTATCCTCTAGATTAATAGGCAAGGGTCTTAAAGCCTACGATGCGTTACCTTTGGAGTCATGTATTGTGTATGAGGATCTCAAGGAGGCTGTCCTGAGGGCTTACGAACTGCAACCAGAAACGTACTGTTTGAAGTTCCGGGGTGTAACTAAGGGAAGAGATAGCACCTTTTTGGAACACGCCCGGGACTTGTCCGATGCTATGGGGAACTGGCTCCGATCTGAGAAGGTAACAACATTTGATGGAGTTAAGCAGTTAATGATGTTGGAGCAGTTCTTTAACCCTTAATTAGCGGCGAGCAACATAAGTCGAGTTAAATAAAGCTGGACTATGTGGCGGCGCTCGACATAGGTCGAGTGGCAATTTCAGCACGTAATGTGGCTGAGAGAGAGAGACAAGTGGTGGCAGGAGACTAGCGAGCGTATGACTGCTCCAGACCACCGCGGCGAACCTACTGACACAAATCTCAGCTCCCTCCTCCCTCTCTCACTCGCTACATACTCAATTATGTACCGAAAGTACCGAATTACCTGCTTTTTGCACTCGCGTTGCACGGTTATTGCAAGAAAACTATCCATCATACAAGGATCGTTATGGTGTCATTCGAAAGCTCTGTTTATGCCCTTTCAGGGATAGGTACTTGTTTTACGTTCTGGGTCTTATTTAGGCATGAAAATGATCACGTAAACAGCCCTATTTTGGCTAAAAACACCCCGCTGTGCGGTACATATAAATAAACCGCATAGGCCGCTCGTAAGGTGTTAAGAGCATGGGCGGTGATCCAACTTTGAACTTAAAGGAGAAAAACCCAAGAACTCTAGTAGAAGCAGCAGAAATGGCTGATCTACGGCTGTCGTTGATTCGGGGTTGCGGGTCCTCACAGAAGTACGATGCAAGTGCTAAGGACCGTTATCCTCCCCCTCACCGTAGCAACGACACATTTAAACAAAAGAGCAATGAAACTAAAACTGAATCCAAACCTAACACCACGCCGTATAAGAAAAGTCAGGGGCCTTTTACATCACAGTATAAGCCGAAACCGAAATTTATGTGTTTTAAGTGCCACAAGGAGGGTCATAAAGCAAATGAATGCCATTGTCGACCTCCTCCGGCATCCGTGTCTTTTGCTCACGGCATTGGAGTGTTCAAGAGGACATCGGAGTTTGTTAGAGGCAATTCTTCTGAGGTAAATACACTGCCAGTGCAGAAGGATCCGGAAGGCTTATTCCCTGTCCGTGATGCCTTTAGTGACCACAGGGGACTCGGTTGTGTGAAGTGGGGGGGTAGAAGACATGAGGTGAGAATTTTGCGTGACACTGGGGCATCGCAAACATTGTTGAGGAATTTCACTGGTAAACCTGTAAATACGGCGCGGGTGGTTGTGGTTCAGGGAGTTAATGCAACAAGGTCATACCCGCTTGTAAGAGTGAAGATGGAAGTTGATGGTGTGACTCGTGACCTGGATGTAGGAATTGTGGAGAAGTTACCTGTTGGGGGCGTCGACCTCCTTCTCGGCAACGACTTTGCGGGGCCTACTTCTGAGGCTCCACCCATAGTCGTTGCCGAGAAGCCGGCCGACGTGAGTAGGGAGGAGCAGGAGTGGGTTGAGAAGTGTCAGGTGAAACCTATGGCGTGTGTTGTCACCAGATCTCTTGCATCCAGGGAGTCACATTCTGGTCAACAGTCTTTAGACAAGCGGAGGAAAGGTACCGAGAAGGTGTTGAAAGTTGATGCGGTTGAGAGTTTAGTATCAACGGACATTCTCGGGGACTCATTATTAGGATCAATTTTCGAGTCTGGAGAAGACCCATTAACTGTTAGTAAGAAGGCAGAGGATGGGCTTAAAAAGACGAAGAGACAGCAACGATACACAGAGAGAGAGCAACGGGAGGCTAAATTCAGTGTAGGAGGGGGGCATGAGTTGTTTCGCAAACACTTAGATAAGCTTGCTCCTTCGGACATTCGTAAATTGCAATTAGAAGACCCGGAGGTTCTTGAATGTGGTACCGGTGCTGTCGAGTTGGAGGAGGACAGTGATGCACAGTCGGGAGATTTTTTTTTCATAGATGGCATACTGTATCGGCGATTCCAAGATCCGCAGAGGAATTGGGAGGGGGGGTCAGGAGAGGTAGACCAGCTGGTCGTGCCAAGGGTTTGCAGGGAAAGCCTACTTAGGTTGGCCCATGATGTACCACTGGCGGGACATCTGGGTGTCCGTAAGACGGTTGCAGCCTTAGGAAAATTATTTTGGTGGCCTTGTCTGAGAGCACAAGTTGTGTCATGGGTGGCAATGTGTGATGTGTGTCAGAAGGTTGGCAAACCAAATCAGAGCATTCCTAAGGTGCCGTTACACCCCATTCTTGTCAGTGGGCCTCCCTTTAGTAAGGTTATAGTGGATATGGTTGGCCCCCTTCCCCCTACAAGTGCTGGAAACAAGTTTCTCCTGACCATCATGGATGTAGCAACAAGGTACCCTGACGCGTACCCTATGAGAAATGGGTCAGCGAAGACGGTGGTCCGAAACTTGCTAGTGTATTTTTCCCGGTATGGTTACCCGCAGGAGATTCAGTCAGACCAAGGATCCAACTTCACTTCTAACCTCTTTGTTCAAACTATGCAGCAGAATGGGATTGTTACGGTTGTGTCATCTGCGTATCATCCGGAGAGCCAGGGTGTGTTAGAGCGATGGCACTCAACCTTAAAATCTATGCTTCGTTGTTATTGCTTTGAGAATGGGAAAGATTGGGATCTTGGCCTGCCATATGTTTTGTTTGCTGCACGGGAGGTACCTGGGGAAAGTTTGGGATTCAGCCCTAATGAGCTCGTCTTTGGACACCGAGTCAGAGGGCCTCTCCATATGATTAAAGAAATATGGGAGGGCGCAGAAAAACCTTGTTCTATGCTCAAGTATGTCCTCGACAGTCGAGAACGGATGTTGCGCAGTCTGGAGTTGGCTGGCCGTAATTTGACTAGCTCTCAGGCCCTCATGAAGGACAGGCACGACCTCAAGGTTAAACTCAGGGAGTTTCACATGGGTCAGGAGGTGTTGATTCTACTGCCCCTTGTAGGTCACCCCTTATCCGCAAAGTACACTGGTCCTTATAGGGTGGTTGAGAAGCTATCGGACCTGGATTACTTGGTAGCCACTCCAGACAGACGTAAGCGCAATCAGTTATGTCACGTTAATCTTATGAAGGAGTATGTGAGGCACCCCCCTGAGCCTTTCACTGTGCCTGTGATGACGTTTAGCAGTCAAGGTGGAGAAGGAGAACGGGACAGTCAAGCTCAGGTGGAGGATAACTGGGATCATCATGTCTCTGCGAACCAGTGGGCGGGGAACACGAACCAGGCGGCTCAGAAAGCGTTGCAACACTTACCTGAGCATCAGCGTGTGGCTGTGGAGCGCCTGTTCGGTTCATACCCCTCTGTTTTCGCGGAGCACCCAGGTCTCACTACCCTAGAGGTGCACGACGTGGACGTAGGAGACCACCCCCCTTTCAAGTCAGTTCCCTATAGGGTGCCCCCTATTAAACTGCCGGCCCTCCGGGCGGAGTTGGAGTATATGTTAACAAGGGGGCTGATTGAGAAGGGGGTGGTGAAGTGGACATCTCCCGTCACGCTGCAACCAAAACTGGATGGTAAGGTGCGATTCTGCGTAGACTACAGACGGTTAAACGGTTTGACGCCCACCAACCCATACCCTCTTCCTCGGGTCGACGACTGTGTGGACAAGATAGGCAATGCAGAGTACCTAACCAAGGTGGACTTGGTTAAGGGATACTGGCAGGTGCCCTTGTCCGAACGAGCGAAAGAGGTATGTGGTTTTGTGGTGGATGGTGCTACCTACCGCTGTAACGTGATGCCTTATGGCCTAAAGAACGCACCCGCTACCTTTCAGAGTTTGATGAATGATATAACGGCAGACATTCCTAATTGCACAGTATACCTCAACGATGTTATGACAACAGCTTTAAGAGTCATTGTGAGCACGTAGAACTCCTGTTCAATAGGCTTAGTGAGGCTGGCTTGGTGGTCAACCTGGCAAAGTGTGATTTCGTGCGGGCGTTCGTGCAGTATCTTGGGTTCATTGTGGGGTTGGGTCAGGTGTGCCCCCCACAGAACAAGATAGCTGCGATTGATCACTTTCCCCGGCCGGCCACCAAGAAGCAGATCATGAGGTTCTTAGGTATGATCGGATATTACAGACGCTTCATTAAGGGGTACTCTACCGTGCTAGCACCTCTGACAGATCTTTTAGCGAAGGATAAGAAATTCAAATGGGCGCCTGAGTGTGAGAAGGCGTTTAGAGTAGTAAAACACCTGTTGTGCACTCACCCGATTCTCAGGGCCCCTGACTTTAGCCTACCTTTCCAACTAGCAACGGGTAATAGTGGTGTGGGGGCTGGTGCCGTCCTTATGCAAAGGGACGATGATGGGCTGGAACATCCTGTTAGTTTCTACTCGAAGAAGTTCAATTCAGCCCAAAAGAACTACTCTGTTGTCGAGAAGGAGCTGCTGGCAATTGTACTTGCACTGAGGCATTTCGAGGTCTATGTTCCAGCCTATGGTCCAGTTGTTGTAATTTACACAGATCATCACCCTCTCAAGTTCTTGAACCAGTTTCACAATCGGAATATGAGGTTGACCAGGTGGTCGCTAATGTTACAGGAATATAACCTGGACATACGCCATATTGCCGGTTGTGACAACGTGATTGCAGATTGTCTTTCGAGGGTAGATGATCCTGGGTAGATTGACACACGGGTAGCCTCCTGCTTTAGTTTGAATAGTATTTTGCGCTTGGTGCTTGTTGGCTCGCGGTTGTAGCCCAGCGTATTGGGTCGTAAAGCAGGAGTTGAGCGTTTGGTATAGAAGACAAAACTAGGCTTGCCCCTATAGTGCAGCCGAAATAAAAAAAATTAAAAACATAAAAAAAAAAAAAAAATCAAATAAAAACTCTTTCTTTGATAGTTGAATTTTGTCAGTATGTTATAACAGCAATTCTGAGTTGCACTCCTCTCAGAATGCTGGGCTAGAGAAGCTCGCTCTTGAGGAGCATAACTACATATGATTTAACCTATTGTGTTGGGGAGGATTATAATTTTGTAAAATGTTTTGTTGAGAACTGTGCCAGATATTTTACTGCCGCTGGGTGATGGGAAGTAGAGATATAGCATGGGTTCTAACAATCAGATTTTTGTGAGCCTTGGGCCTCTGAGAAAAAATCTTGGGGGGGGGTGACGTTAACAACTCCGTTAGAACCGCATGGCTTGTCCTACAGTGTGTCGCTAGGATCGCCAGGGCAGTGGATGTGGCTACAGTTGGTGTATTGTTGTGTGCTTTATTTCATATGAAAGCTCGTGTCATGGGCAGTCCAGAAAGGCTCTTTGTTTTCACCCATGTCAAGGCTTTATATATTTAATTGCAAAGTATATGTTTTATCATTAAGTAGTAATGATAGGAGTTGAGAGAGAGAGAGAGAGAGAGAGAGAGTGGGGGGAGGCGCGCAGTGTTTTGCTATACTCGATGACGTCATAGCTGGCTGGCCTCTCGGGGATTGGTTAGAGGAGTTTTTTACCATGCTTGGTGACGTCATGTTTAGCCAGCTTCTTTAGCAGTGGCCAGAGGACTTGTTACCGCTTTTATACGCGGTTCGAGCTAGTGCTAGTATATATACAGCTCCCTCGCCACTTTCTCTCAGATCTGGTTTCTAGAACGCATCCCTCTTATCCCTTGGATACCTGTCTACCTCTCTGCACCTGAGAACCTTTTCCTCTGCCTATCTCTCTCATTTTCCGTATCTTTCACCACCTTTTATTTATATTATACCCCCTCTGGTTAACTCTGCAAAATCAGCTTCATGCTGGCCAGTTGTATTGTGCGTTAAGGTCTGATATAACCCATGTATGTTAGTTGTTAAGATAAGTAGATCACGAAGCATTGGTTGGCATTCATATTGTTCAGTACCGCTTCCTATAATTATTAGTGTTCTGCTGGATTAGATAATGCTAGACTAGGAGTCTGATACTATAAGGTATTGTTTCCGATGAGTGCTGGCTTTAGTTAAAAGCTGCACGACATACCTGAGAATTGGAGTTGATTGGGTAAATTCTAGTCTGTGTGCCATTGAGAGTAGAGCATGCACGAATGAGGGCTTTTTGCCTATACCATTCTGCACTGTTCTAAGCTCGTTGTTTGTCTTTGAGGTACGCCAGGAGAATGCTTAATACTTCGGTATTAAGGTTTCTCAAGAGAGCTACCCTTCCCTATAACGTAATATTTGACGCACAGACTTGAGATTTGCACTAGGCTATGCGGCATGCCATGCGCACCAGTATCTCGTATCATTGACTCTAGCTAGACTTTATCAGTCATAGTAGACATTAAGTATATTAACCCAATTACTCTTTTTATGCATACCCGTTTATGATTACACAAGCATTTCGCAGCCTAGTTTGATGTATGGAGACACAAACGACTTAGGCTCTTTTTGTTGATAGGAATACTGCATTGTTGTGGCGATTATTATTGTTGTAGCGTTTAGGATGTTCTTGGCTCCGACTGCATTATATATCCTGCCTTTTTGTGTGCATAGCCTGCACGAGCATTGTTCCGCTGCCTGCCTTTTTGGGTTCCATTTCCGATTCGAGCATCTTGATAGCATCTAACATTTAAAGAAGATTCCTTGTTGGTGTTGAAGGACTTTAGTGCACTTTCTTTCATGCAGGAGTGCCTGACATTTATTGATTAAAGTAACGTAAGCTGTAACTTCTCTTACCACGTTACTTTGCATACCATAACCAAGCACCTTCGGTTATAGGTAGTAATAGGCTGTTTTCACATAACATTAAGCCTAGAGTAGACGCACATTTATTGAGAGTTTAATAACCTATTATTGCATATAGAACTCTGGAGAGTATTTGTGTTCTTTGTTCACTGGGAATATACATCAGAGGTTGGATCTAGCGCTTTCCGTTGTAGCATTTATGCCATTACTAGTCCAATGAATAAGAACCCTGATATATTTAAACCTCAGTCGTAACAATAAACACTACTGTACACGAATTATGCATAATTTTATGCAGAGTGTAAAATGTTAAGTTAATTATCCATAATGCTGATTAATTTTATGTGTTTAAAGTATATATGTTTTGGAACAATTATGAAGATATAATTTTGGATGTTTGAGTCAAATGTTGTGCATGTGTGTGCGAGAGAGAGAGATAAGGCCAATTATGCATTATTTTAAAGCAGACAGTAATAGAATAACTAAATTAACATAATTCTGGTGAAGCTTAATTCAGTTTTAAAATATGATTTTATTTAACAAATATGCAGAGGTTAATTTGGATTATGAAGTCTAATTGTGTACATTAGCACAATAAAATGTCTTTTAATTGATAAATTCTTGATTTTAGCCAATCCAACTCACATAATTTTAAGATTATGCCAATTAATACACGTGGCCGTACCATCCCACCCTTCTGGCCGAACCATCACCACTGGTAGGGATGGTTCGGCCGATTTAGAAACTTGTGTTTCGGGAACTATAGCTCAAAACTGAAAAGAGCTAAGGGTTTGATATAATCAGGCTAACAAACCAAATAACGAGGCAACATTTTAACATCAACTAGATTATACTATTGCTTAAACCTGAATTTATATAAATATTTAAAAAAAAGTGGCCGAACCATCACCGCTCTCCCCTATTCTATAAATACGATGAGAGGAGAGAGAGAGAGATACATGCTTTAAAACTGTCACAACACTAATATTCTTTCGATATTATATCGTTCCCTGCTCTTCACTAACGTACAAGTTAATTACATATGAATATTATATATATATGGTAGTTCTAGAAGTTATATCTGACGAATCATTGAGGACAGTAATATTATTATTAGTAATTATATATGTATAGGCCTATATATACATACGTTGATACGTTGATTAGTTTCTCAACGTTTGTTGTTCCCTGCTGCTTGCCATAATATTATGATGTTACGGCATCAGCTGATACCTTCTCATAACTCAAAAGGGCCTAGAGCAAACTGGCTGTAAGTATCCACACCTTATTTCCGGGTGGGCTCTTCCCTAATGATAGAAATGTCAGCTCGATTACTTTCATTAATTTTGAGTTATGAGAAGTTATGGGTTCGAGAAAATTGTCAAGTTCGTTGGCGCTACCTACAGTATAGTACATTAATTATAGGTAGGGCAAAAATCGTGACTTCTAAGCTCTGTAACTAAAACAAAAACTGGGCTAGAGCAAACAGGCTGTGATTATTTACACCTATTCACTGGCTAACTCTTCCTAAATTGTAGTAATATTAGCTTTATTACTCTAGTAATTTATGAGTTATAGAGGTTAGTGATCAATATATCAGATCTACCTATAATATAACCTACAAGGTATAGCCTACAGTACATTACTGCAATGTAGTTTATGAGTTATAGAGGTTAGTGATCAATATATCAGATCTACCTATAATATAGCCTACAAGGTATAGCCTACAGTACATTACTGCAATGTAGTTTATGAGTTATAGAGGTTAGTGATCAATATATCAGATCTACCTATAATATAGCCTACAAGGTATAGCCTACAGTACATTACTGCAATGTAGTTTATGAGTTATAGAGGTTAGTGATCAATATATCAGATCTACCTATAATATAGCCTACAAGGTATAGCCTACAGTACATTACTGCAATGTAGTTTATGAGTTATAGAGGTTAGTGATCAATATATCAGATCTACCTATAATATAGCCTACAAGGTATAGCCTACAGTACATTACTGCAATGTAGTTTATGAGTTATAGAGGTTAGTGATCAATATATCAGATCTACCTATAATATAGCCTACATGGTATAGCCTACAGTACATTACTGCAATGTAGTTTATGAGTTATAGAGGTTAGTGATCAATATATCAGATCTACCTATAATATAGCCTACATGGTATAGCCTACAGTACATTACTGCAATGTAGTTTATGAGTTATAGAGGTTAGTGATCAATATATCAGATCTACCTATAATATAGCCTACAAGGTATAGCCTACAGTACATTACTGCAATGTAGTTTATGAGTTATAGAGGTTAGTGATCAATATATCAGATCTACCTATAATATAGCCTACAAGGTATAGCCTACAGTACATTACTGCAATGTAGTTTCGTCTTAGCAATTAATTTAGCCTAGTTCATAATGTGAATAGGACGAAATTACTAATAGTAAATTTAGGCAAAGCAGAGAATATTCAAAATCCACCTAAAACATTCTTTTCAACCAAAATGTGCCGTAACGTTCACCATTACGTCTCTCTCAATAATAATCATCAATGGATTATTTGTATTATGTTTCGTTCTCTCCTCATCGTAGACCTATTTATACAGTAAACCAAAATGTGCACTATCGTTCACCATTATTGCTCTTTCCATAATAATAATCTTCAATTGATTATTCATATTTCTGAATCTTTCTCTGCTCTCATCTTACTGTAGGCTACTTTATTTAGGAAAACAAAGTATCAGCTGATGCCGTAACATCATAATATTATGGCAAGCAGCAGGGAACAACAAACGTTGAGAAACTAATCAACGTATGTATATATAGGCCTATACATAATTATATAATCAATAATATTTGTCCTCAATGATTCGTCAGATATAACTTCTATAACTACCATATATACATAATATTCATATGTAATTAACTTGTACGTTAGTGAAGAGCAGGGAACGATATTATATAATTATTTTCATGTCAGGTCAGGTATTCCTGCTATCAGTAACATGTAATCTGATACTACCTGTTTCATGGTCGGATTGTCGGCGACTAAACCGGCTCCCCCTCCGGGTCCTCACTTGGAGGGTGGGTGGCTATAGACACCCTGCAGGACTAAAAGCAATACCTGTCAAAGGGCAGATGAACTACTGTATAATTATATTAGTCAACGGCCATCTAGCAGACCTATGGTATTTTACCATGATGGATGTTTAGGATGCTGCCATACCTGCACCAAGGTCTTCCATTGTCCGTTTTCATCCATCCCTGCTGCTTGGTGCTATACAGCAAGTTTCCTTCCTTTTCCTGCAATCTCCTGTTTTTTTCACCACGGTGGTTAGCAGGCCAATGAGGAAGACTTTTGTGTCTGGTGGATTTTCAGGAGATTTGACATTCTTTTTTCTGTTTCTCGTCTTTTCTAAACAAATAAAATCCACCGCTACTGCTCCCCCCTGGATATGGTGTCTTTGAGGCTTGTTTTATACCTTACCCAGATGTGATGGCTCCGTCTGGGTCGACCTGTTTATATCCATCTTTATGTATTTGTATATGGATTGCTTTCAACTTTTTCTGTTTTTGTTTCTACTTTTGTCCGGTGATATAGAAGTTAATCCCGGTCCTCACAGACAACTTGCTACAAGTTGTCGTGTATTTTATTCCAATATTCGTGGTCTCTATAAGAACATCAAGGATCTTACATTGGCATCTGTTGATTATGATATTGTCTTTTGTTCTGAAACCCTTGTCTCTGGTTATAGAGATTATTCTGAACTTCTTATACCTAACTTCGGTAAACCAATTCTTATTCGGCGTGATTCTATTCCTCGTGCTCGTGGAATGAGCTTGTATATTAGATCTGGGTATAATGCTCAGCACTTAACTAAGCATATTTGTAAATGCCATGAGATGCAGTTAGTTAAAGTTTCCAGCAAGTATCATAATCATTACATTTTTAGCCTGTACAGAAATCCTGATGTTAACAATGACATATATGACTGCCTTTTAACAGCCATGGCTTCAATACAGTCTGAAGATGTCAAATAAACTTTTATTTTTGTTGGTGATGTCAATGCGCATCATCAAGAGTGGTTGAACTCGGTCTCTCCAACTAATAGAAATGGTCATGCTGCATTGGATTTTGCAAACTTATCTGGTTGTGAACAGCTAATCCAAGGACCTACTCATATGTCTGGAAATTGTCTTGATCTAGTACTAACAGATATTCCTGGCATTGTAGAAACCTCCGTTCTTGTACCTGTTGGCACTTCCGACCACAATGCCATCATGTGTAAAATTAATCTTGATTTTTCTGTTCCTGATATTACTCTCTCACGTAAAGTCTACCTTAAATCCCGGGTTAACTGGGACAACGTTTGTAATGATGTTTGTAATATTGAGTGGAATCACATACTAAGATCTCATGACCCGGTTTCAGCTCTCAACAATTCCCTTCTTGGTATCCTTCGCAAAAGAGTTCCATCAAAGACAATTAAGTCTCGTATCAGGGATAAAGCATGGTTTAATAATGACTGCAAGTGTGCATTTGATGACAAACAGGCTGCATATCGTCTATGGAGGCGTAATCAAACCCCATTGCATTGGGAAAATTATGTTTTTAAAAGGGCAGCTGCGCAGAGAGTTTATGATGGTGCTGAGAGGGATTATAACTCCCATCTTCAGGATGTTCTGGCAGGAGCTACACAGCCTCATAAATGGTGGTCCGCCTTGAAATCCTCTTTATTTGGAATAGATTCCTCCATGCCTCCTCTTTGTGATTCTGATGGTCCATTTTGATCCATCTTTTGATCCATTATCGAAGGCCAATATTCTATCTAATATTTTTATTAATAAGCAGAGTAATCAGGAATTGTCTTTGCCATTGACATGTTTCCCTAGACCCAACCTCAATTCAATGGCATTCAAATCAGCTGAACTGAAAAGGTACTTGCTGGATCTTGATACCTATGGTGGCACAGACCCGGATGGGTTTTTCACTCTCTTTTTTAAAAAGGTTGCAGTGGTCTTGGCACCTAAATTGGCTGTGGTGTTTAGGTTGCTTTTGAAATCAGGTAGTTTTCCTCTTTGCTGGCGTAAGGCTATTATCACTCCTATTCCAAAGGGAAATACTGCATCATCATCTCCTAATGACTATCGCCCTATCTCCATTACACCTATCCTATCCAAGCTCTATGAAAGGCTTTTGTCCAGACGCCTTTCCTCTTATTGTAATAGTCATAATTTGATACCAAACTCACAGTTTGGTTTTCGTAAGGGACTGGGTACATGTGATGCACTTCTGACACTCACCCATGACTTGCAATCTTCATTGGACCAGGGACATGAGTCTCGTGTTGTGGCTATTGACTTTAGTTCTGCTTTTGATTTAGTCAACCATAAAGCACTTCTGTTTAAGTTACAGCTCATTGATATTGGTGGCAATTTCTTAAGGATCTTTGAAGATTTTTTGGTTATTGATGGGTGTCATTCCCCTTCTGTTACTGTTGTTTCTGGTGTTCCACAAGGCAGTGTCCTTGGGCCTTTGCTTTTTATTATTTTTACTGCTGACCTGTGTTCCGAGCTTGAAAATAAACTAATCTCCTATGCTGATGATACAACTTTATATGCGTCAATTCCATCACCAATAGATCGACACGTAATTGCTACTGCTCTGAATAGGGATTTAGCCAAAATTACATCATGGTGTGAACTTTGGGGCATGAAACTTAATGCTAGTAAAACACACTCCATTATCATCAGCAGATCTCGTACCTTGGATCCTCCCCATCCTTATCTACAAGTTTCTGGCGAGCAAATTGAGAATGTGGATACTCAGCGTTAGTTAGGAGTTACTCTTGATCCCAAACTTACTTTTGAAAAGCATATTCGTTCTTTCTCCTCTTCCATTTCCCCCAAAATTGATCTGCTTTGCAAGGTTTATAAAACATTTGCTTGTGACGCCACAGTTATCAAGTCTTTTTATGCTTTCATTTTGCCACATTTCGAGTACTGCTCATCTGTCTGGTTGTCAGCAGCTGACTGCCATCTCAAGTTGCTTGACAGGTCGCTAAATTCCATCAGTTTTATTCTACCTCATTTGTCTCTTGATCTGTGTCATCGACGTAAAGTTGGTGGCCTTAGTCTTTTATTTAAAGTTTTTAACAACCCTCAGCATCCCTTACATGGGGTTCTGCCTGGGCCCTATGTCCGGGCTCGCGCAACTAGATTCACAAGCAATCTTAATGATCTTGCCATGAGCCGTGTAAATTTTTCTACTACACAGTTTTCACGGTGTTTTGTGCCGGCCATAGTTGACTTGTGGAATAAGTTGCCAAATGAGCTAGTCAATTCAGCTAATATCTCCATTTTTAAGTCTAGAGTTAATGCTTTTTTGCAGCATTAATTTTAATTTTTAAACTGATTCTATTCTATGTTATTGTATTATATTTATACTTGATATCCTCCACTGCATAATATGTTATCTGTGTTTAATATGTGTATATGTACAGTACAGTATACAGTATATGTTTTTATTTTTTCCTAAGTTGCCGTAGTCTCTCTCCAGTGCCTCCGGGTGTTTTGTGTGGATTGATCTTGATGGTGTTTCTGCACCCTGGTTGGAGACTTCGGTATCTCATATAATAATAATAATAATAATATCAAAAGAATATTAGTGTTGTAACAGCTTTAACCCATTGAACATCAGCTAATTAAAAATAAAAGTACACCCCAGGACCAGCAGGTTGTATAAAAAAAAAAAAAATCAGAAAACACCTGGAATAGGTTAGAAATGAAGGAAAAACCACAAAAAACCGATCCCCTAGGTCATTAAGGGGTCCTACGGGGCGCCCGAAAGTCGGAATTACAAGAGGGGAAATGGGTAGGGAAAAACATGCAAAAACAAGTTTTTGCACGCTCATGCGCACGCGCTTGGACTTTGAAGGTTTTCAACCATCGGCAATGTTGCATGGGATACTTATGCAGTTCCCATACAAATCTGAGCCCTCTAAGTGCCATAGGAATGGAGTAATTAACCGTGACGCACCCTATGCGGCGCTGGGGTTTAGGGTTACATACATTACCAACGCAAACGCTGCTGGGGTTCTGTTGGTTAAAGCATGTATCTCTCTCTCTCTCCTCTCATCGTATTTATAGAATACTTAATTATTTCTCAACTGATATAGAGAAATCTTTATATATATATATATATATGGATAGTAACTCCATAATCAATCATCTGTTCAAGGTTTGATCGTATGGCAGAACAGCAAAACAAATTCTGCGGCGGTGATATCGCCGAGCGGTGGGGCTGTGTTGCCAAAATTCTGAGTGTACTGTGGTGCCGTGTGTCCGGTTTGCCGGAACTGCCGGCTAAAAATAATTTTCGTCCCCCCCCCCCCCCCCCCCCCCCGCTCAACCTCTCTCTTTCCCTCACAAACGTCTCCCTCTTATCCCATGCTTTCCTCCGGTACTCCTATACTGCTTTCCTTCTCTCAAGCATCCTTTCATCCTCAGTTTCTTCTATTCCTATTATATACGCCCCAATACATTCTATAATCTTTCTCTCTAAAGTCTCCCTTTCTTCCTTATACCTCTCATAATCAACAATAACATATTCAATAGACTCTCTACTGTCATGCCCCCTAACATACAAACCTTTGCTTACTCTCACCTTACCGTTACATCTCCACGTTCTCCCATTTGTTTCAAGTGCTTCAGCTCTAGTCCTGAACAGAAATTGTGCCCCCCCCCCCCCCCAACCATCATAGAACAAATGATCTCATAGAGGTTTCCTTTTTCCCATATCTCTCGAGACTTTTTATTTAACACTCCATACCTCCATTCCTCTCGTCCCTTTTCCTCTACCAATGTTTCCACTATTTTTGTCTTCTAAACTTTTTCACCCGTTACTAATTCCTCCCCTGCTACGTTTTCCATGTTCCTACAATCCTATCCTGTTTCAGGCCTACCCATCTCTGTTCCTTCCTACACTCCCTCTCCCACCTGCTCTTATCTCCCAACCTCTCTTCACCTAACCCCTCAAATATTACCCTATACATCAATTTGGCCTTGGCTACCCTCTCTGCAAACGAACTCCACCCCATCTCACCTCGAATGGTCTAACGCCGTCCACCTCCTATATTTATAACTAGAAAATCTAACCTCCACACCTAGTTCGGAACTCCTTCAAGTGCCCTAATATCTCTTTCGGTGCATCCAATCGCCTCCATTACGTACAGTTGGTCAAAGTTCCAGCTGACCCACCCTCGCTCTGGGGCTCGCAGAATTATAATAATAATAATAATAATAATAATAATAATCTTCTGGTTACTTATATAGCGCCCGTATCTCCTCCTTCGAGGATTCACAAGCGCTTGGCTTTGTTTAGTCTACCAGAGACCATTACGCATCCCCCCTTGCTCATGGGGAGATGGTAACCGCCGGCTGTATCCCAGAAAAACTGTTCAATCTGAGCGGGGATTGAACGCGAGACCTTCAAGATGGGAATCAGGCATGCTATCAACTGAGCCAGCCGGACGGCTGGCATATGGCTACAGTATATGGCAATACTGGTGTAGGAAAGAGGTGTGTCTTACAAAGATTGGGATTGGTAGACCTGATTTCGGCTATATCATTGTTAGAACATATACTAAACAAGGGAAAGTAAGCCTATCTCAAATAAAAATGCATACATCGCTATGTATGATCCCGAACATTCACCCAAAGTTCGTAGATTTGCTTAAATATTAAAGTTATTATATCCACTGATTGGCAATGCATATAAAACCTGCTGGCTGCCACAACATACTTTACTCAATTTTATAAGAATACATATTTATGTTTTATTGGTGGCTGCTTAACACCTTAAGAGCGGGTGGTGGAGTATATTTGACCGTACCGCCCAGCGTTTTTTTTTTACCATAAATGGGTTTGTTTCCGTGCTCTTTTTCATGCATAAACAAGACCCAGAGCATAATAAAAGTATGTATCCATAAAAGGGCGATAATTGAGCTTTTCAATGACACCCGAACCATCCTTCTACGATCACTGGTTGTCTTGCAACGATCGTGCAACCGAAGGGTAAAATCGCTAAAATAAGGTAATTTTGTTATATAATTACGTGTGTAGCGAGGGAGTGAGGGTGGATGTATGGGGAGTACATCTCAGTTGGTCCACGGCGGCCGTGGCGAGCGGTCATGAGGTAACCCATGCTCCTCCTGTCGCTCGTCTCTCTCTCAGAGCCAATATTGCGCCAAAATTGCGCACAGACTAAAGTCCGCCCCCGCCACATAGTCCAAGTTTTTTTATACGGACTTAAGTCCGCCCCCGATGCTTAGGGGTTAATGAAGGAACATTTAGTCTTCACAACGTGAACATTACATAGTCTAATTTGCAGTAATATACAGGACAGACACAGGTAACACATTAATGGCAAGTGGTATCCCAGCACCACTACACCAGTATCGCCAGCTAATTCTGCGAGCCCCAAAGCGAGGGTGGGTCAGCTGGATCTTTGACCAACTGTACATCATACCCGATACTCGAATCCCCTTCTATATACCTCATGCTACCTCATACGTATTTACTCTTACTTACGCCGCATTTGCCACTAACCCATACATTTTCTGACCCTTTCTGACCTCTTATTCATCTCTCTTTTAAACCCATCCACTCCTATCCATATCCCCAAATATATCAACTCCCTAACTGACTCTATCGGCTTCCCTCCCAGCCACCATTCCTCTCTCCCATCTACAACCTCGCCTATTCTCATCACCTTGCTCTTCTCTCCACTGAAACTTACCTCCATTTCCTGACCATATCTCTCTACCTCAACCAAGATTCTCACCAAGTTATCCCTACTCTCCGCCATTAATACGATATCATCGGCGAAAGTGAGCACCACCAGTCTGCTCCCTAACCCCCAACTTTTCAGTCTCTGCACAAACTCTTCCATGTACAGGGCAAAATAAAGTGGGGATAGGGTGCATCCCTGTCTTACTCCTTTTTCAGCTCGGACCCAGTCAGTCTCACAGTTCCCCAACCTAATTCTTGCTCTCGTGCCCTCATGCTCTTTATTTGACCTACATTTATACAGTATATATATATAAATATATATATATATATATATATATATATATATATATATATATATAGAGATGGACCGAATATTCGCATCGTATTCGTATGTTCGAATATTCGCTATGTTTTTCAATATTCGTATTCGTATTCGAATTTCCATTCATAGCTATTTGCAAATATGCGAATATTTTCACGAAACCAATAGAAGATATACAAACATTTAAATTATTACATTTTAAAGTTAACACAAACGAATAAATAACAGTGTAGATGTGCGTTGGGGCCGCTAAAGTGGAATGAAGGAGGACTGAGCAGTGTTGCTACATAAATTTATTTAATAGAACCAGATCGAACCAGTGAAAAGTACCAAATTTTTCTAAAATGGCATCACTGCACGGTAAGCGAATGTGTGCTGGACCTGGACAGTTGAACCGTCACAATATTGCCATTTCAGACATATCTAATGTAATAGCATGTCACTAAAAAATATTCCATCATTTCGTATTTAGTACCAGATATTGACTGTTTTATTGGAAGATGCTTAAAATGTACTTGAGAGAGTCAAATGTACCAAATGTGGTACTTTAGTACCAAAAAGCGGCAACACCCGGACTGAGGAAGTGTAGAGGTGTCGGTAAGGGTAACTCTCTGTCTCTCTGCCTCCATTCCCAAGCAAAGTCGCCAACTTAGCGCCTATAGCGCTAGATTTAGAGATG
Organism: Paralithodes platypus; assembly: GCA_032716605.1. Taxonomy (NCBI): domain Eukaryota; kingdom Metazoa; phylum Arthropoda; class Malacostraca; order Decapoda; family Lithodidae; genus Paralithodes; species Paralithodes platypus. Next base: position 16,531,409 of record CM064542.1, on the reverse strand, counting down.
TTTAATCACCAACAAAACATTAATTAAATGACTATGAAATATATAAATGAAAGTCAATTACATGGCATAATATTCAAAGGGATAACCGTTATCAACACCTATTTTATTTCAATCCTATTAAACACTTTTTTAGCGCTTTTTCATAGTGAATCTAGCGTCAAAGGAAATTTTGAATAGGCAACTCTGGGTCACCACCAGTGGGCCTTCTAGCTTAAGCGCTCATTGCTGTGTGAGCCATACTCGAGGTGATATGTATTTGCCTCTATCTCACCCTTGACTGCAAGATAACAGAATTGTAGTTATTGCACAATGGCGTCCAGTCACACCAGTGTAGTTTGGGATTACTTTGAGTTAATCACTAGTGACATGGCAAAGTGTAAGCTTTGCAATACTACATTTTCTCGGAAAGGAAAATTCACATCGGGGTTGAAAAACCATCTTAGCAACAAGCACCTAGAACTCTTACAATATATTCAAAATTCATTCATACAGTTAATTTATGATATTCAAGAAATTACATATTTACATCGTCATTAACTTCCGGTAATTAATCTCAGAGTAATTTAATTAACGTTTGTTAGTGATATAAAAAAAAATACCAGTTCTTGAAGGATGAAATAAAGATTGAAATATTCGCAATTCGTATTCGAATTCGAGAATTAAAAAAAAAAAAAAAAAAAGCATTCGTATTCGCATTCGCAAATGGTGAAAAATTGATATTCGTTCCATCTCTAATATACTGTATATATATATACAGTACATATTGTTATGCCGGGATACAATATTTATATCTCGTTATCAAGTCTGCACTAAAATCCAGGTATGGACTTATAGACTGTAAATTTCCTCAACAGGAACACATCTAACACGTTCTTAATCACAGAAATAGGTATTCAATCAGGTGCTACAAAACTCAATGATAACACGCAGGTAATTGTACACATATAATTTATTCAATAGCAAAAGGGGTTGATGTATTTATTGCTTCTGATCATATACTCCTGATCTCTCAATACGTTGCATAATTATTTCAATGTTGAGATCACGGATGTATTGAGCAAGATAAGGACTGAGAGTTAACTTCACTATTATAAGGAACAGTAAGTAACACAGGGAATGCATAAATATTCAGTCTCGAATCCAGAACACAAATTATAACCTACTGTGGTAATATGGTAATAGGAAATATACAATTAATTATAAAGAATCACATAACATATAGAATTAACCCTTGACAATAATATATATGTGAGTTGAGTGTCTAACATATTGTTATTCTTTAGAACACAAGTTTCCCCGGGTACGAGAGAATTAGGTGAGTTGAGATTTTAAACAAGTACAGGCACGGTTGGTTCAAGTAACGCTCACGGAGGGTGAGGGGCGCTCGTGGGCAGGTAAATCAACCCGGGTAGGGGTGGCTAATGACCAGGTAAATAGCTCAGGTCATTCTAGTTACTGTGGTCTTGGGAATTTTATTTACTATTAGTGCGACTATGAACTTAATACTTAGAAGAAGTTGAAATTATGTGGGCTGATATGCGTAATTAATTTTACAATTCAACTTGGTATTAACTTACTTTTGATAAAAATATTATCTGAACGTATGTCTCTTCAATCAATATATGCAATAACATTAAATCGGGTCGAGGAATTCAGATGTAATATTTACTCTATGATTATGAATAAATCAAAGATCAATATCTCTTAAGCGAAAATGGATAAACAGTACAGTTAACAGAACTAGTGTAGTTAAACAATACTGAAGAACCCTTTATATAAAATCAGCGCATACTAATAATTAAATACAATATTAATTATAGGTAAAATGGCGCACAGGACAAAGTTGTACTAAATTAAATACCCGAAAAGATATAACAAGATATCTGAATGAGTTAACAGAGTCTTGTAAAGAATTCACACAATAAGCGGTGTATTCGGATTGATGAATAATTAGATAATCGATCTATGCAAGACTAGAATTACTAGACGATAAGAATTAAAATTATCTACATCAATAATCAAATGAACATAAATACGGTTCATACAATAGTGGAAATAATGCTTAAACAAACGAGCGTAGATTTAGAATCTCGGGAAGAAAGTATATATAATAATTAATAACAATTCTTCACGAGGGGGAACTGAGATAAACAAAATATGAAATTGAGCGTAGGTTCTAGTAACAGGTTCTTATTTAAAGAAGGGAATAATTACACGTTATACACTTCGACTTCAACTTGTAACATACATAATAGAATTGGACATATACAAGGACAATCTGTGAGTATTTTAGCTAAGTGCTTTTAATGAACGCAAGTATGTAACGTATGCGTAGTACGTTCTAGGAAGTAAATATCAAAGTTGAACACTTAGATCTTAGGCACAGATCTATATAACAATTACTACAAACTCTGAGAGATTAACACATACGCAATGGATAAGGATCTTGGACACAGATCTCTAGATAATTAAGCACGGTAATATTCACATATTTTAACCTTACCTTCACATCAATAATCACAACGTAAGATACTCAGAAACGCTTACGGTAATGAAGGAGGGTAGAGTGCTGGGAGACAGTCTGGCCGACGTTGAACGTAGGTCCACAGGGCAGCACTTCAGGAAGAACGTAGGTCCACAGGGCAGCACTTCAGGATGAACTGCTTCTCACAATCAGGACTTCAGGATCCGGACTTCAGAAGGCACACAGCAGGTTCGGCGAGCTCTCAGGGCAGGGGTGAAGGCAAGACAATTGTTCCACTGCTGTTAGATGCCCCGTTCTTATTCAGAGTTAAGGACATTACCCCAGTGGTTGTTTGCTTACTTCTCCTATATTTCGTTGAGGCTATGTTTGACTTAATTCTTGCCTCTTGCTTTTATTAATTCAAGGTAAAAAGGATATTGTAATACGTTGTGATCAAGTTTGTGATGATTAATACTTAACTAATACATACATAGGAATTATTAGGTACATACATACAATAGCTATTTTATTTAACACTTATGTGTTCGTTACGTAGCCTAGTATACATGTGATAATGATTATACTGATTACTTCATAATTGAAGTTCTTTGGCCAACTTGGTAATAATTCGTCTATGTTGTCTCCTACTATTATGTTAGATGGTTCTCCAGGCCCATCATAATTTATAGGCCTCCTTAGTTCCATTTGTTCCGATAGCATTCAGGCCTTTGGTTTTTTACATGCATAAATATTTCTTCGTTATACTGCAAATCCGGGGTCTGGACAAATGGTGGCTGGTGATTGGCGGGTGTGTTTTAAAACCGCAGCCGTGATAGGACATCAGGATTTCCCTTTGACTGGGGTGACTGTCCTAGATGTCCCATGTCCCATAGAGTCTGGAAAGTTCCTGAGGTCATGGGGTGCTCGGGTAAACTCGGCTTTCTTCGTTCCCTCCTTATTTTGATGTTTGCAATCTTACATGAACTGGAGCCCGTTCTCGCCAACCCGGTGACTTCACCACCGTCGGCGAAGAAAAAGTCGCGACCTCGCGATTTCAAGACATATGACCGAGTAGTGGAAGTGTTGAGGACGGGTGACAGGTTCTGCATCGTAAGGAGCCACATCGTATTCGGGACATCCGCAGGTTTGGAGATGTCCATGGCCATGTGTACATGAAGGGGTTGTTGTACCTCTGAAGCCAGTTGCACCAAATGAAGAGGGGACTTGACAGGTGACGTCTTCATACCATCCGACACCATGACGCGGTTGATCTTCATGACTGACGTAGGCGCAGTAGAAATCGATGTAGTAGTAGAGGCGCTGGGAGAGGTTATGGTCACTGCAGGTGCTGGAGGAGTAGTGACCTGAACAGTGGAGGCTGCTGGAGTGTGCACTGATGAGGTCGTGCGGCTATCAGGTAACCTAGACATCGCAGTTGATGGGGTGGACAGGTGTGGTGGTGGCAAGGTAGATTTTGGATGGCCCAGCAGTATGTATGTAGGCCGGAAGGTTGGAGCCCATCGTTGAGGTGGTATCACACGTCGACCAGATCTTGTACATGTAGTATTAGTGGAGGTTTATTGACACATGATTGAGGGGTGGGTGTGGAGGTAGAAGTAGAAAAATGTGACGGCGTGTTGTGTATGTTAGGTCGAGGCCGAATTAAAGGAGATGAAAGATGTGGAGAAGGAAGGGAAGAAGATGGTTTACTGAAGGAATGAGAGACAGATGGAGCTGGAGTCTTAAGTTTAGAGGCATAGGTAACAGGAATAGACGATTTTCTAATAAGAGGAACAAGTAGTTGAACAGAAACCGGTGAAGATATCTGTGGAGGAGTAGATACAGGCAGAGTGATAAGATTAGGAATATGAGGAGGGGTAGAGACAGGCAGAGTGCTCAGATTAGGAATGTTAGCGATAGCAGGGGTAGTAGGTAGAGTACTAGGTGACTCAGAATAGATAGGTAGACTGATAGTACAAAGGAGTACAAAGGAAATCAAGCAACAACAGGTCTGGTGACCTTTCTAGGCTGCTTGTCCTCCAAAACACTGAGGATCAATTGTTCAAACAGTGGTTTAGAGTGGGTAAGGGAACAACTACCCTGGAACTAATGTCCGTGGCAGGATTAGGAAGTTAGTAGGGGACAGAGGGGTTAGATGGAGAAGGAAGCACAGGCAAGGAAAGTGGTCTAGAAATAGCTTGGGAAGGTAGTAGACGAGGAGCCGAGACAATGCATGTAGGCAAAGAAGGAATAGGAGTGTAAACAATAGGCCGTGTCCGTTGTGGCAAAGGGGGCGTGGCAGGTGGTGGTAGAGGGTGTGAGTCTGGAAGAGGTTTCTTTCTGGGTGTAGGTGTCATAGGAAGATTGATGACAGGAGATGCAGGTTCTGTGGATCCCAAGTTTTGAATATTAGATGAAGGCAATATGTCATTTTGATTAGGATCTGCAAGCATAATCATATTCTCATCAATAAGCTGAAATCTACGGACATGTCTGTTACGGTATGTGCGCGACTCACCAAAATAATTAACGGTAACCTGGTAACAATTTGGTACAGTTAAAATTTCGAAGGGACCTTTAAATCTCGGTTTGTGTTTGGACGCCATAGGTAATTGAGCAATCATAACTAGATTGCCAACACAATGAGGACTGGCTTTGGGAGTATCATCTGGCTGTAGATCTTGTACATATTGGATTTGACGGAGACATTTTTTTAGATGAACTAATGACTGATCGAAGTTGGAGGAGGGCTCATACGGGGCAGCTAGATGACGGAGAGGAAGTAGTAATGGTGTTACTCCAAATACCCGTTCATGAGGTGAAATCCCGTCTTCTCGAGGGCATGTGTTGATTCCCCATTGCACAATTTTCACCTGACTTGGCCAATCTTTGGAGTCCATTTGTTGTAGTCGGGTCCGAATTTGGTTGGCGATTGTCCTATGACTTCTTTCGCATATTGAGTTCCCTTGAGGCCAGTATGGAGAGGAATGGCTTATCTTGAAACCACATATTTGTGATAATTGAGATCATATGTGACTGGTGAATTCAGGTGCATTGTCAGAATTAATAGCATCGGGTAACCCAAAATATGGAAACACAGTCATGTTAAATAAGTGCTTCTGCAACGGCAATGGCTGAATGTTCTTTTGCCGGGCAAGCAATGACATATTTAGAATAAGTATCAACAAAGGTGATTATATACTTAAATCCCTGATTACCTCCAAGGGGCCCATGACATCAACTGCAAGTAATTGCCATGGTTTAGAGGCGACTAATTTCCCTGCAGGACCAGCTGTGTGGGTTCTATCCTTGACTAATGCACATGCTCTGCAAGCTTCAGTGATGCGCTTGGCAGTTATATACGGTGATGGAGTCCAGTATACCTGCTGAAAGGTGGTGATAAGTTTCCGTTGGGCAAGAAGAATTCCATTGTCCATATGGATAGATTGCATGGTGGATAGGGCAGCTTGTGGAGTGATGATGATTTTGCCATCAATGGTGAACAAGTTATCACCTCGTCTGGTCAATTGAGTGAATATCTTGCGTGGCATCAAGTCAGGTTTCTCTTGTTGTTGGAATGAATGTAACATCTCTTGCTGGCTGTCATCCAAGGAGTCTTGATGATAAATTGCAAGTATTGGGTGTGGCTTCTCGTCATGTTGAAGGTTATCTTTGAAAGAATTGATGGGCAGGCGAGAAAGAGCATCCACATTAGTATGAAGTTTCCCTGGGCGATAACAATGTCTATATCAAACTCTTCTAGCGATTCTCTCCACCTGACTGTCAGAGCATTCTTCGTGTCAGACTTATGTAGCCATTGGTCAGTAATTACTGTGACCTTGACTCCGGCCAGGTACGCTTTGAAGTATTGGAGGGCCCATATCATACCCAGACACTCCCGTTTTGGGACAGGATAATTTACCTCTGCCGGATTGAGTGTGCGGCTTGCACAAGCAATTATGTGCTCTTTTCCATCTCGTGTTTGACCCAGAATGGCACCGATTCGGAATTGTGACACATCAGTATATAACCGGAATGGCCGGGTATAATCCGGAAAGGAGACCACTGGAGATGCTACTAACTTATCCTTGAGATCGTTAAAGGCTTGAAGACGTTGATCAGTCAACTTGAAAGGTTCTTCTTTTTTGGTGAGGTCATGTAAAGGTTTGGGAATGGATGGTGGCGAAATTTTTAACCAATCTTCTGTAGTATGAGAAAAGCTCGTACTCCTTTAACGTTAGTGAGAGGGGTAATTTTACTTTTAACTTCTAGTTTACTGGGGTCTGGTGCTATACTTTGCTCTGAGACAATATGCCCCAGAAAATTTACTTTATTCTTAGCCAGAGTACATTTGGATGGCTTAAGTTTAAGGGTAGCATCTCTGATTCTTTGAAAACTTGCTTCAGTCGCTGTAAATGTTCGGCCCAGGTTTTCCCGAAAACAATAATGTCATCTAAATATGCAAGACAGGTTTCCCAGGTGAGTCCTTGCAGTACTGATTCCATTTACCTGGAAAACGTAGCTGGGCCATTGCACAGACCAAATGGCAACACTGTGAACTCATACAGTCGGCCTTGGCTGGTGGAAAAAGCTGTCTTTTGCTGGTGCTCTGGCAATACTGGAACTTGCCAATATTCTGCTTGTAGGTCCAGAGTGGTGAACCACTTTACCCCAAGCAACGAATCCAGAGAGTCGTCAATTCGTGGAAGTGGTGTGGCGTCTTTGATGGTGGCATCGTTGAGCTGCCTGTAATCAATGCAGAAGCGTGTGGATCCGTCTTTCTTCCGGACCAGTACTACCGGAGACGACCAAGGGCTTGTGGATGCCTTGACTACACCTGTGGCGAGCATATCTTGAACTTGTTTCTCCTCTTCTTGTTTTTAGATAGGGTTTTTCTTCCGGATGAGCTTTTTAATAGGCCGCCCTACGGTATGAATGGGGTGATGTAACATGTCTGTTTTCCCCATATCACGACTAGAAGTAGCGAAAATATCTTGATAGGAAATGAGGAGGTTTCTGAGGTCAGTTTGTTGGTCAAGAGTGAGATTGGTAGGAATATCAGGGAGAGGGTCTTTATATGGAGGGGAAGAATCTGTTGGAACAGACAGTTCTCCAGAATACATTTCAAGTTCGCCAATGGCAAGTCCTTTTGGCAAGGTGATTGGTTTGTCGGAAATGTTGGCTATTTTGATGCAATTTAATTGATTTGGTAGCAGGCTAGGAGCGGTTAGGCATAACCCATTGAAAAGGCTTTGGAGGTGTGGGGTCAAAAGGACATCTCCTTCTATGGTGGCTACTAAAGGTATCCATTTTTCATGATGTGGAGGTACTGTTATGGTGGTAGAAATAATTGCTTGAGAGATGATATGAGGTTGGAGGGGGAGGATTTGTTCATTATTTTGGGTTGCAGCAGTGACGGAGAGAGAGGTAAGCAAAGTCTGTGATTTGAGCTGCCTAGTTGTATCAAGGGAGGTTTTCGTTTTTTGTTCAGGTTTGGAAGGTGGATCAAAAGTTAAAGTTCGGTGCCTACAATCTATTGAGGCACCCAATGATATCAGCAGGTCGAGACCTGAATAACCATCGTATTTAGTCTCACTGGGATTATAAATCACAAAAGAATGATTAACTCTGTGATTTGGGAGAGGGGTGTTTGCGTATAGTGGAAGAGTTTGACCGAGATTTGGAATAACTTGGTCATTTGCACTTACGAGGATAATGGAGAAAGATTGCATCTGTCCAAAAACATTGTTATGTTTTTGAAAGAAAGGAAGGAACAGGCATGATCGGGAAGCCCCCGTATCTACAAGAAGTCGGACTTTCACCCAATTCAGAGTGATTTTCTTGTACACCGGAAGACCATTATCCGATGTTTATAATGAGCCCCCGCCATGGTTGTCGTAACCATTACTTGCTTGGGGGGGGAGGGCAGCCTAAAATTCCAGTGATTCTGGTTCTAGGGTTTCAGGCTGATATTGCTCAGCTCCTTCTTCTGTGATTTCTTCTTCTATGCCTGCCGTCCCGTCTTCTTTCATGGTTGCAATCTGACGCGGTTTGATCCAGGGAATCTGCGCCCACCAACTTGGAGTTCTGGTCCTCTTTCTGGTCAATTCATTAAAAGACCTCTTCAATGACCAAAGCAAGCATGGTCTGGAACAGGATTTCCAATCCGCTGGTCGAATCCGGGCCCAATCTTCAGTTTTGTCATTTGCACGAGGAGCTATTATAATAATAAATAATAATAGTTCTTAAAGCTAGTGCATGCTAAGCCAGCTAAGGATAGCCCAATAAGGCCGATTAGGCGTATTTCCATTGGGGTCCTGTACTACTACCCCATCCCCTTGCTCAAGAGGGATGGTAATGACTCAGTGCTTGTGAAAAATCTTTAATGCGCCGAGCGTAGGCGCGATCCTGGGCCTTCTGGGTGGAAGTCCAGGATGCTAGTCACTACGCCAGCGAGCCACTGGACCACTGATTGGAGCTGTGTTGGTGGTTGGATGAGTGGTGACTTTGCTAATCACTGCAGTCTTAGTTTGTTCCCTGGACTTCCGTAGTGCCATGATTCTTCTGATCACAGGCAGATCCGCGTCATAATTGGTTGGCTCGACTATCGAGAAGTGATCGGCCACTGGGCCAGGCAAAATTCTCACAAGTGCCTTGAATATTATCTTCTTCCTCAGCGCCGTGGTTTCTTCTGGGAACGCAGTTAAAGCTATCTGTTACAATTGTTCAAAAGTACCGTCCAAATCCACCGAGTATTTAACCCACAGAGGACCAGCGACGACAACGTGTCGTCGGTAATGTATGTAATGCTAGACCCCACGACGCACAAGTGTAGTCGGGGGTTAATTACTCCTGTCCTATGGCATCTAGAGGGCTCAGATTTGTATGGGAACTGTGTAAGTATCCCACGCAACCATGCCGATGGTTGAAAACTCTCAAAGTCCTACCGCATGCGCGTGAGCGCGCAAAAAGCTGTTTTTGGGTGTTTTTGCCTTCAATTTTCCCCTCTTGTAAATCCGACTTTCGGGCACACCGTAGGACCCCTTAATGACCTAGGGGATCATTTTATTTTGGGCGGTCCTTCATTTCTAACCCATTCCTGGTGTTTTCTGAATTTTTTTTTTTTTGACAACCCTCTGGTCCCTGGTGGTACATTTATTCTTAACTAGCTGGGGCTCAGTGGGTTAACTTCGTGAAATTTCTCATCGGCTATTGTTTGCCCCAATACTGGATTAATTTCTGTTTTCACATAGACTTCAAACAGTGCCCAGGTTAACCCAGGCATATTATCGTGCACATACCCTGACACTTTAGTTGCATACTTCCCTAGTTTTACCACAATAGTATGAATCTTGGAAGCGTCCTCGTTTCCAAACATAATGTCCAGGACCGGTTTGACTATTTCCATATATGTGTATATATCATAATCCTCAGGCTTGAATGCCGGGATATCAAGAGATCTAATTGCTGCCATGCTGAATTATGTGAACACTTTAATTGAATACCAAAAATGTACAATAAGAACACTTGTGTTGATATGCTGTATCGAGACACCGCTGCCACCAGTGTTATGCCGGGATATAATATTTATATCTTGTTATCAAGTCTGCACTAAAATTCAGGTATAGACTTATAGACTGTAAATTTCCTCAGCAGGAACACATCTAACACGTTCTTAATCACAGAAATAGGTATTCAATCAGGTGCTACAAAACTCAATGATAACACGCAGGTAATTGTACACATATAATTTATTCAATAGCACAAGGGGTTGATGTATTTATTGCTTCTGATCATATACTCCTGATCTCTCAATACGTTGCATAATTATTTCAATGTTGAGATCACGGATGTATTGAGCAAGATAAGGACTGAGAGTTAACTTCACTATTATAAGGAACAGTAAGTAACACAGGGAATGCATAAATATTCAGTCTCGAATCCAGAACACAAATTATAACCTACTGTGGTAATATGGTAATAGGAAATATACAATTAATTATAAAGAATCACATAACATATAGAATTAACCCTTGACAATAATATATATGTGAGTCGAGTGTCTAACATATTTTTATTCTTTAGAACACAAGTTTCCCCGGGTAGGAGAGAATTAGGTGAGTTGAGATTTTAAACAAGTACAGGCACGGTTGGTTCAAGTAACGCTCACGGGGGGTGAGGGGCGCTCGTGGGCAGGTAAATCAACCCGGGTAGGGGTGGCTAATGACCAGGTAAATAGCTCAGGTCATTCTAGTTACTGTGGTCTTGGGAATTTTATTTACTATTAGTGCGACTATGAACTTAATACTTAGAAGAAGAAGTTGAAATTACGGGGACTGATATGCGTAATTAATTTTACAATTCAACTTGGTATTAACTTACTTTTGATAAAAAATATGATCTGAACGTATGTCTCTTCAATCAATATATGCAATGATATTAAATCGGGTCGAGGAATTCAGATGTAATATTTACTCTATGATTATGAATAAATCAAAGATCAATATCTCTTAAGCGAAAATGGATAAACAGTACAGTTAACAGAACTAGTGTAGTTAAACAATACTGAAGAACCCTTTATATAAAATCAGCGCATACGAATAATTAAATACAATATTAATTATAGGTAAAATGGCGCACAGGACAAAGTTGTACTAAATTAAATACCCGAAAAGATATAACAAGATATCTGAATGAGTTAACAGAGTCTTGTAAAGAATTCACACAATAAGCGGTGTATTCGGATTGATGAATAATTAGATAATCGATCTATGCAAGACTAGAATTCCTAGACGATAAGAATCAAAATTATCTACATCAATAATCAAATGAACATAAATACGGTTCATACAATAGTGGAAATAATGCTTAAACAAACGAGCGTAGATTTAGAATCTCGGGAAGAAAGTATATATAATAATTAATAACAATTCTTCACGAGGGAGAACTGTGATAAACAAAATATGAAATTGAGTGTAGGTTCTAGGTAACAGGATCTTATTTAAAGAAGGGAATAATTACACGTTATACACTTCGACTTCAACTTGTAACATACATAATAGAATTGGACATATACAAGGAAAATCTGTGAGTATTTTAGCTAAGTGCTTTTAATGAACACAAGTATGTAACGTATGCGTAGTACGTTCTAGGAAGTAAATATCAAAGTTGAACACTTAGATCTTAGGCACAGATCTATATAACAATTACTACAAACTCTGAGAGATTAACACATACGCAATGGATAAGGATCTTGGACACAGATCTCTAGATAATTAAGCACGGTAATATTCACATATTTTAACCTTACCTTCACATCAATAATCACAACGTAAGATACTCAGAAACGCTTACGGTAATGAAGGAGGGTAGAGTGCTGGGAGACAGTCTGGCCGACGTTGAACGTAGGTCCACAGGGCAGCACTTCAGGAAGAACGTAGGTCCACAGGGCAGCACTTCAGGATGAACTGCTTCTCACAATCAGGACTTCAGGATCCGGACTTCAGAAGGCACACAGCAGGTTCGGCGAGCTCTCAGGGCAGGGGTGAAGGCAAGACAATTGTTCCACTGTTGTTAGATGCCCCGTTCTTATTCAGAGTTAAGGACATTACCCCAGTGGTTGTTTGCTTAGTTTTCCTATATTTCGTTGAGGCTATGTTTGACTTAATTCTTGCCTCTTGCTTATAGGAATTCAAGGTAAAAAGGATATTGTAATACGTTGTGATCAAGTTTGTGATGATTAATACTTAACTAATACATACATGGGAATTATTATTAAGTACATACATACAATAGCTATTTTATTTAACACTTATGTGTTCGTTACGTAGCCTAGTATACATGTGATAATGATTACTGAATACTTCATAATTGAAGCTCTTTGACCAAATTGGTAATAATTCACCTATGTTGTCTCCTACTATTATGTTAGATGGTTCTCCAGGACCATCATAATTTATAGGCCTCCTTAGTTCCATTTCTTCCGGTAGCATTCAGGCCTTTGGTTTTTTACTTGCATAAACATTTCTTCGTTATACTGGAAATCCGGGGTCTGGACAAATGGTGGCTGGTGATTGGCGGGTGTGTTTTGAAACCGCGGCCGTGATAGGACATCAGGATTTCCCTTTGACTGGGGTGACTGTCATAGATGTCCTGTGTCCCATAGAGTCTGGGAAGTTCCTGAGGTCATGGGGTGCTCGGGTAAACTTGGCTTTCTTCGTTCCCTCCTTACTTTGATGTTTGTAATCTTACATGAACTGGAGCCCGTTCTCGCCAACCCCATCACTTCATATATACATATATATATTTTTGTTTTCTTTCTTTCTATGTGAGTGAAGGAGACAAAAGGCAGAACTGCCTGTAGCGAGTGCCTCCAACAGAGTTGAAAGAGTGACAGGGCCAAATTCAAGGTACGTTCGAGCCAAAATGCCTGGACACACGGATTTTGAAGCAACTTAAGTCATAGACAGAGGGAAAGACTGATTCTGAGAGATAGTTCCAGAGCTCAGCAGTTGAACAGAAGAAAGACTGAGAATAGCGTTTCACACTTGGGCTGGAGAGTTGCACAGAGTAGGGATGGGGTTGTGTTGCAAGACGGGTACTTCGTACCCTACGTAGAGGAGGCAGTACTCACTGGGAAAGCTCTGAGGAATACTGATTATTGTAGTAGCGATAGAATAGCGAGAGAGGTGAAACATTGCGACGAAGAGAGAGAGATTGCAGAGAGTTGGTGAGAGGATGGGAATTAATGATACAAAAGGCTTTCCTTTCTACATTGTGTAGGAGTGCGATGTGAGAGGAACCTCCCCACACATGTGAACAATACTCAATAGAAGGACGCACCGAGCCGCTGTACAGAGCCAGAAGCTGCGCAGGGGTAAAGAACCCCTTGAGGCAGTTGAGCACACCCAGCTTCCGGGAGGCTGCCTTGGCAAGACTGGTAATATGGTCCTTCCATGTGAGAGCAGAAGAAAAGGAGACACCAAGAATATTGAGAGAAACTGAATGATTGATTTTTGTATTGTTGAAGTGTAAGGGATAGTTCTCTTAAAGTTCCGAAAGGGTAGTAAGATGAAGTAATTGGGTTTTGGAAGCATTAGAGGTAACAAGGTTTTCTCTGCCCCAATTGGAAATAGTAGTTAGATCAGAAGATAATTGTTGCATAGCTTCATTACGTTTGTCTTTGAGGGATTGCTGGCTTTGGTGTTCAGGAAATCTAATTGAGTAGTGTAAGGTAGAGTCGTCTGTGTATGAATGGATTGGACTGGAGGTACAGTTGAGAAGATCATTTATGAAAATTAGAAAGAGGATGAGAGATAGGACAGAACCCTTAGGAACACCGGAGTTGATACAATGAGGAAGTGAGCGATGGCCGTCCACAACAGCAGCTATGGAACAGCCGGAAAATAAATTAGAGACAAAGGCACAGATGGAGGGATAGAAACTAAGGTGGGTAGTTTGGAAATTAAGATTTGTGCCAGACTCTATCGAAGGCCTTCAATATGTCTAGTGCAATAGAAAAGGTCTCACTGAAGTTCCGAAAGGAGGATGTCCAAGACTTAGTAAGATGTGAAAGTAGATTACCAGTAGAGTGACCCTTAAGGAGGCCATACTGGCGATCTGAGAGTAGATTATGCAAAGAGAAATGCTTCAGAAATTTGGAAGCAAAAATAGTTTCAAAAACTTTAGAGATACAAGAGATTTTGTTTTTTTGTTTTTTTTATCTATGTGAATGAGGGAGACAAAAGGCATGACTGCCTGCAGCAAGTGCCTCCCCCAGTTTTGAACGAGTGACAGGGCCAAAATCAAGGGACGTTCAAGCTAAAATGCCTGGACACACGGTGTTTGAAGCAATTTAAGTCATAGGAAGTGGGAAAGACTGATTCTGGGAGAGAGTTCCAGAGCTCCGAAGTTGGATAGAAGAAAGTCTGAGAATAGCGTTTCACTCTTAGGTTGCAGAGTTGCACAGAGTAGGGGTGGGATTGTGTTGCAAGGCGGGTACTACATACCCTACGTAGAGGAGGGGGTATACACTGGGAAAGCTCCGAGGAACACTGATTATTGTAGTAGCGATAGAATAGCGAGAGAGATGCAACATTGTGGCGAAGAGACAGAGATTGCAGAGAGTTGGTGAGTGGACGGGAGCTAATGATACGAAAGGCTTTCCTTTCTACTTTGTCTAGGAGTGCAGAGGATCCTCCCCACACATGTGAATAATACGTAATACAAGGACGCACTATGCCCCTGTACAGAGCAAGAAACTGCGCAGGGGTAAAGAACCCCTTGAGGTGGTTGAGCACACCCAGATTCTGGGAGGCTGCCTCAGCAAGACTGGTAATATGGTCCTTCCAAGTGAGAGCAGAAGATAATGAGACACCGAGAATATTGAGAGAAGATGAAGGATTGATTTTTGTACTGTTGAAGAATAAGGGATAGTCCTCTGGAGGTTCCTGATGGGTAGTAAGATTGATAACTTGGGTCTTGGAAGCATTAAATGCAAAAAGGTTTTCTCCACCCCAATTGGAAATAGTATCTAGACCAGAAGATAAGTGTTTTATGGCTTCATTACGTTTGATTTTGAGGGACTGCTGGCTGGGGCGTTCTGGAAAACTAATTGAGAAGTGTAAGGTAGAGTCGTCTGCATATGAATGGATGGGACTGGATGTACAGTTGAGAAGATCATTTATGAAATTTAGAAAGAGAATAGGAGATAGGACAGGACCCTGAGGAACACGAGGGATTGATCGGATGAGGAAGTGAGCGATGGCCGTCCACAACCGCAGCTATGGAATGGCCGGAAAGGAAATTAGGGACAAAGGCACAGATGGAGGGACAGGTTATATACAGTAGTTCAGTATTTGGGCAAAATATGTCACAATTATCACTGTATGTACGCTTCATGTGCGTGTGCATAATTGTGCAATTAAACAAAATTAACGATATATATTTTATATATATATATATATATATATATATATATATATATATATATATATATATATTGTGTGTGTGTAATTTCTTTTCGGTCTTTTTTATGAACCACACATGTATAATGTTTTAGTTTTTTTACATTTTACTGTACTTAATTACACCAGCAACAAAGTTTAAAAGTGTTCCTCACACAATCACAATAAAATATCATTATGAAACACTATCGGTTATTTGTAATTTAGAAAATTTGATTACACAGTTGCACACACACTAGAAGGTTTTTAATGTAATTGTTTACTTACAGGTTACATAGAGTTATTTTGCCTTCTCGGCAATTGCAGCTGCCTTCTTTCCCTTATTATGGTAGTCCCGTACCCCTTTGTCATAGAAGTGCTCCTGCCCCAGGTGCT
The DNA here is from genome assembly GCA_032716605.1 of Paralithodes platypus. Taxonomy (NCBI): domain Eukaryota; kingdom Metazoa; phylum Arthropoda; class Malacostraca; order Decapoda; family Lithodidae; genus Paralithodes; species Paralithodes platypus. The sequence continues at coordinate 16,515,605 of CM064542.1, read as the reverse complement.
TCTATATGGGGTAGGGAAACGCATACGACCATAGATCAAAATGGGGAAAGGGTCAATTCGTCCTCTCTCGCCCTCAAGCACCACCTATCGCGTGGCAATCGTATGACATTTGCAATAATTCATTGACACATTCGCTGCATTCGAGCTACTGTAGGTATGGTAATCGCCCTAGTCGCTCAAAATCAGCGTTGCCAATAATTAGAAGTCGCTCCATTCGCCACCTCCCTCGCACAGTAGTTGTCAATATTTATACAGTAATCGTCCGACATTCGCCAAATTCGTCTGAGCATCGCCTAATTCATCTCCATTCACTGGCAGTGGCGAATCAGAAGATAATGATACGAACTGTGCGATTCTCGTGTGAGCCAAGACGAATGCCGTGAGACACGAGTCGTGTGCCACACGATTATCGCCACAAATTTCAATTCGCCTAATGTTTTTAAACATTCTAAAATTTAACGGCACTCTGAGGAGATTCAAGGAGAACTTTGGCGAGGTTTGTGCGACTATTGTGCGCATTCAGCGATTTGTAGAGAATAGTCCGACGAATGCAGGACATAGACAAAATTATTCATTCCCCTGGCATTCGCCATCGCAAAACTGTGTTTCCGTGCTGACTCCCTGCCAAGGCAAACTCTTCCGTCTCTGTCTCTCCTCTACCGTCTTCCCTTCTTGCTGGAAGTTTGCTCTCATTCAACCTGTCCCAAAGAAGGGTGACTGCTCTCAACCCTCCAACTATCGTCAAATTGCTCTGATTTCTTGCATCGCCAAAGTTTTTGAAACTATTTTTACTTCAAAATTTCCTAAGATATTCATCTCTCTCTCTCATACACAGGCACACACGCACGACCATAATGCACTAATAACTTGAAAGGATGCACGCTGAGACCTAGTGAACCCATCACGGCAAAATTGACTTCAGTAATAGAGAGCCATGATAAAAGGGAAAATATATATAAAGATGAAGAGAAAAATGGGAAAGTAATTAGATGCATACAAAAGTATATACACTAACATTAGAGGAAGGAAAGTGTTCAAGGCTAAACTCCAATATTGGATAAAATAATAATAATGGTCGAAATATATTATTACGTTGAAATTTATAGTGTACAAAGTGTTCATATTATACTAATTTACTGTATAATTATTGAACAGGATAATTATATTGATATACTGAACACGATAAATGTAATATGTGAAATTGGATTAAATATCGTACCCGATATATTCACACCTACAGTAATAGGGTTACCATCCATCAAAATCATAGTTACATGGAGAACACTGGAATCGGATTAAGTCTGTTGCTTTTGGATGAGCTGACCTGATTTAGAGTATACTGTAGGTCTTCTCAAAATTTAATATATAGTAACCATGCACTTACTGTATCATTGATAATCGTCTGGTATTCTTACTGTGTATTCTTGTGTATATTGTTACGTTTACAAGTCTCAGGTTATCTTATTAAGGCTTAAAAGCTTAAAAAGTTTTATAAAATATGCAAGGGAACAAAATCTTCTCTACACGCCAAGGAAATGTCAGAACAAAGTCAAATTTCCGAGCCATTGTGAAGCACTTATTGGTAAAACAATTACTAATCAACATGCTCAAACCAGATATCAATGTTTTGCACAGTCCAAATATTTAATTCTAATAATGCATGTTTTAATGAATATAGTGTCCGAAACTTGGTAATTGCTTGTGTAAAGTTTGGTATTTGGGTTAGTTTACTTTTCCATTTGCGGTTATGTTGAGTGAGACTAATATATTTACGTTTTACGTTATTTTACAAAATTATATTGTATGTGGCATTCGGTTGAGTGGCAGAATCAGCTAATTATTTAGTAATATTAGTTTTAGGCTTTCTTTGATTACATATCTGGAATTGGAGATCTGTCGATCGTTGTTGTTTATTTAAGTAATATTGGGATATAATTATTTGTCCATTTGTATTTGTTATAATTAATGTTGTAGTAATTGTATAGGCCTATTCTTTGTTGATGGTTACATTACAACAAAAAGATACACTTGTTTAATCTTAGTGTGAATACGATATTTTATACCTATAGGATCAAGTTTAATATGTCACCTTGTTGATATCGAAAATTCGCGATAATCAATAAAGAAGGCATACAGTGCAGTCGTGTTCTGTCTTCCATATATATATATAATATATATATATATATATATATATATATATATATATATATATATATATATATATATTATAATTAAAGATGACTTTCGCAGCACTGTTAGAATCATGTTATTAGGGATAATAGGTACAAAAAGAATCGCAATAATATTTTAAACATTGTCCCCATGGAGGATTTGCGATATAAACAACTTCAGAAACCCCGATATGACCTAAAACTACAGAGTACCGTCCATAAACAAACACAATTTCGTTGACTTACCTCAGTATAAGGGTTGTGGTAGCGGCTTTGTTTACCGTATTTATAAGCTCGGGGTTTGCTCTTTTCCGAAATAATTATACCACGGCCAGCTGTTATTTGCTCCCTGTTGGCAATATATATGATGATGACAAATAGGTCATGGGGGGGGGGGGGGGAGTGAAGGGGGGCAAAACGCCCTTCATCCTATTATTGTATCCCCCGGCCGTAATTGGTAAGCTAATGCAAATTCTAAATTTACTGAATGATATACAACAACACACTATGTCCCATCAACAAATAATACACTCTCTTGGTAAATAAACCGGCACAGCTGACATTGAGTGGTACCATATATATATATATATATATATATATATATATATATATATATATATATATATATATATATATACATATATATATATATATATATATAAAAAAAAAAATATATATATATACAGGGTGATTATGAACAACAATTACCTACTTTAGGTACTAATTATCCATTGAAAAACAAATTCACGTTATTCTATTATGAAATACGAAAGAATTAACCATTGATGATTTACAGGACTAAAATTAAACATTGAGCCTTGTCCCAGCCCGTGTTCTACTCCAAGCTTACTTGCCACACTCGACATTAGTAAAACCTAACAATCAAAATCTACAACACAAACATGCACAACAATACAATAAGGTGGCTGACCAACTACCTAGCAGGCAGATGTGCACATGTATTACTTGCCGTTCAGTCATTGAACATCAGAAACTTCACAAACTGAGTCCTGCAAAGATCCGTCCTGTCGCCCTCACTCTTCAATCTATAAATACATAATATAATCACACCCCACGCACACCAAATAAATATAGCTTCCTACGCAGACAAAATAGCACTCACATGTACACACCAAGTCGTTTAAGGAGAAGTCATCAAGGATCATCGTCTCAGGAATCGTCCCCCGGCTTGGTGTAGAGAGCCGATTTTACAACATAGCCACCAGCACAAATCGTTGTCTAGCAAACCTCTGCAGGAAGGAAAACGTGGGATTCGTCGACACCTGGGACAATTTCTACTACGATGACTATTTGTTTTCGGACGATGGAGTTCATCTGAACCAGGTGGGAGCAGCACGTTTTGGGCGTCTTCTCAACGATGCGGTGGAGGATTTTCGGAGAAGAAATCGACTCAGCACAGGACAACCAGGAAGGAGGACCAAAGACAGCGAGGGCGGCAACCTGCGAAGGAATTAAATGCTAATCTGTCAAGAACCACGAATTTTGATAAAGCTCCACCAACACGACCCAAATTCAAAACCGCCAGGGATAACGACCGAGGACCGATGTCAGCCATGAATGTAAATGTAGATCCGATCAGAACCAAAAATTTGATTAAAGAACGTTCTGCGAGTTCTAAAACCGCAACTTTAAAGGTTTTCTATGCAAACGCTCGTAGCATACGCAATAAATTTTCAGATTTAGAGGAACTAGTGTTTACTGAAAATTATGATGTGATTGGTATAACAGAATCTTGGCTCAATACAGTAGATAGAGACTTTTTAGCAGAGTATTCACTTCCCGGTTATGTAATGTTTGAGAAAAGCCGAATAAATAAAAATGGAGGTGGCGTTTTATTTTATATCAAAGAAAGTCTTAACCCGACCCTCTTGTCAAAACCTCAAATTGTGAACGTCGACACATCTTTTGTGCTAATAAAGAATAATAAAGGTACAAAAATAATACTTGCATTAATATACAGACCTCCAGCTCAATCAGTGCAAACTGACCGAGAAATTTATGAACAAATTGCAGATGTAAGTAACTCACAAGATACCGTATTTTTTGGCGACTTTAATTTACCTGTGACCAAGTGGGGCGATACTCTTACTTCACACTCCGGACATGAATTGTATACGAACTTGCAAGAGAGTTCGCTTTATTAATTTGTTTGAACACCGACCCGTGGTAATAACGTTCTTGACATTGTACTTGCAACAAAAGAAGAATTAATAGAGAATTTGCATGTTGGTGATGAATTCAGTAACAGCGACCATCGTACGATAACTTTCACTTTAAAGTTTACTAGTAACGAACCAAATAGTAGCATCGAAAAAGTCCCTAATTTCAAGAAAGCAAACTTTCATAAACTTAGAGCTATGTTTAAAGAAACTGACTGGAGCTTTTTAATTAACAATAACGACATAAATACATCTTGGAAGTTATTCGAAACCACTTACCTAAAAGCAGTGCAAGATTGCATAGCATCGAAAATACGGCGTCCAGGCCATAATAATAAGCCCAAATGGTGGAATAAAGATATTTCAAACTGCCTGCTTGCTAAAAAATTTGCTAATGATAGATTAAAATCCTCACAAAATGACGAAGAACGGGTGAAATTTGTAGAGCTACGACGCAAAGCCAAAAAGTTAATTAAGCAAAGTAAAAATACCCTAGAGTTACATATTGCGAATCAAAGTAAAACAAACCCGAAAGAATTCTATAGTTATATCAGAAAGAAAAAAGTAGTTACTTCAACTGTTGGACCGTTAGTCGATGAAAATGGAGAATACACCAAAGACGAAGTACAAATGAGTAATGCCCTCAATACCTTCTTTGCATCAGTTTTTACAACAGAAGACCTCAGTGATATCCCTACACCATCGCCGATTCAGATTGATAATTCAGATGTTCTAAGCAATATCACCGTTACAGAGAGAGAAGTATTGAATTGTTTAGATAAACTCAAGGTAAATAAAATGCCTGGACCTGATACAATCTCACCTAGAGTTCTAAAGGAAGCTAAGGATGAGCTCTCCAAACCACTGACATTACTATTCAATAAATCCTTGCAGTCTGGAACTATGCCTGATCAGTGGAAGCTAGCCAACGTAACACCGATATTCAAAAAAGGCAGCAAATCCCTACCCAGTAACTATCGTCCAATTAGCTTAACCTCAGTTGTATGTAAAATGCTAGAAACGGTCATAAGAGACAGACTCGTAAATCACTTAGAGTAAAATAACATACTTAAAGATACTCAACACGGCTTTCGTAAAAAACGTTCCTGTTTAACAAACCTCTTAGACTTCTTCCACGATATCCTCAACCTCTACGATGAGAGTAAAGCTGTAGATATTATATACCTTGATTTTCAAAAGGCCTTTGACAAAGTTCCCCACAAACGTTTACTGCTAAAACTAAAAGCGCATGGAATACAAGACGGTGTGTTGAAATGGATAGAAAATTGGCTCAGCGACAGAAAGCAAAGAGTAGTCATAAACGGTAAGGCATCTAAATGGACCAATGTAAGTAGCGGGGTACCCCAGGGATCGGTACTAGGACCAATTCTCTTTCTAATTTACATCAACGACATAGATGAGTGTCTCACCTGTACAATCTCAAAATTTGCTGACGATACAAAAATTGCAAATAGCGTACTCTCAAAAGATCAAGTTGACCATATGCAACACAATCTAGATAAATTGTCACATTGGGCCCAAATTTGGCAAATGAGTTTCAATGCGGATAAATGTAAAGTACTACATATCGGATACCTAAATGAGAAAGCAAACTATTCGATGAATGGCACTCAGCTTAAGAATGTAAACAGAGAAACCGATCTGGGAGTAACAATATCGAGCAACCTAAAACCGAGTCAACAATGTTCAGAAGTTGTTAAGAAGGCAAACAAAATAATTGGCTTTATAGGCAGATCATTTGAGCATAAATCCAAAGACGTAATCCTAACCCTATACAATTCCTTAGTCCGCCCTCTTCTGGAATACTGCGTTCAATGCTGGTGCCCTTATTACCAAAAAGACATAAACAAGCTAGAACGAGTTCAACGTAGAGTTACCAAAATGATACCTAGCCTAAAGAACAAACCATACGAAGAGCGTCTTAGAGAATTAAATCTATTTCCTTTAACCCAGCGCAGATTAAGAGGTGACTTAATTCAAGTGTTCAAAATCATCAAAGGTATCGACAATATGAACTGTAGTAAGTACTTCACTATCAACCAATCTAATTACACGCGGGGAAACGGTTGCAAAATTATTGGTAAATCTTTTAACTCTCACGAATCTAAGAATTTCTTCTTCAATCGAGTTGTCAACTTGTGGAATGGGCTTCCCCGAGACGTTATAGACTGCAGCACCGTTGATTCATTTAAATTCCGCCTAGACAAATATCTTGCATCAAACCCGCGACTGACTGCGTTTGTAAATGAATAACTTTATTTTATCCTCCCCTCAGTTACTAACCCATATGTCCCCTACTAACTTCCTAGTCCTGCCACGTTAGTGGCAGGGCAGTAGTTCCCTTTCCAATGTTCCCTTACCCACTCTAAACCACTGTTTGGACACTTGATCCTCAGTGTTTTGGAGGACAAGCAGCCTAGAAGGGTCACTAGACCTGTTGTTGCTTGATTTCCTTTGTACTCCTTTGTACTCCTTTGTACCAACACCCAGACAGAGCAACACAACTCCTCCAACTCTGTCTCAACACACTACATGACTGGTGCACTACAGACTCAAATTAGCCCCAGCCAAATCCACTGCAACCCTCCTCACAAGTTGAACAGCCAAATACAAAAATACCCCGCACCTCACCATAAACAACACCCCCGTAACACACACACACTCACTCAAAATCCTAGGTGTAACATAAGATACTCTAATGACATTCAAACAGCATATAACAAACATACAAAATAAAGTTGGTGTGCAGTTTTAGCATTACAAAAAAATAAAAAATAAAATAAATGCGTACGCAACTCTGCGACCTAGAATTCTGCAAGTAGTATTGAATCTCTTTGGTAAAATTGGTGTATATACAGTATATATACTGTATAGTGTATATATATTAAATGTTTTTATACTCACAGGTTAATTGTGTGTAGTGGATTAAAGCATAGACACTCGTCCTGGATGTTGGTGGTTCATGTGCGCCTGGGAGTATATATATGTATACAGTATATATGTGTAATTACATTTATGATCACATTGAATCTTAACCATTGGAATATTTATCTATAATAAGGTCAGCGTAACACTATTTTGTAGCATTTTGAATATGGTGCAATTCAAATATAAAATATATATAAGGAAGAAATAGTGACCATAATCTGTGACCTTCACCAATCACCTTGACCTTTGAATAACAAAAACAACAAAATTGGAAAAGTGTTGCATTGACCAACCGAATTTGTCAGCAAAATTTGATGACGATGCGTAACCCGTTCAGTACAGTTCTGTCGGTTTCATTTCATACTGGATATTAAGATGATTTTATTTAGTTTATGAAGGGCCTCCATAAAATTAGCAGGCTTTCAACTATCTTAATTAACCCTTTTTACTACCACAGGTCCTTCATAAGCTCCACAAAATCGGCTTATTATAGCTTGAATATAATAAAAAAGACGTCACCGGTACACAAAGGGTTAAACAGTCTAGGAAGAGTTTAAAGAAAATTTGTAACACTTCTTTTTTTCTTTGACCTTGACCTATATACTGTATATATATATATATATATATATATATACTGTACTGTATATATACAATATATATGATTGACATATATGTTATCTAAGTAAAATGCAACTAAAAGTCGTCAGCTTATCAAAAATTTAATATTTTTTTATGATGAAGGTTAACTTTTGACCTTGGCCTGTGACCTTGACCTCTATGTAGGATTATATTTTTGTTTGCTTTGATGTAACTCTAGAAAATCAAATAAATTTGTCAATTGTCACTAAAGAGCATCAGTTAGTTTCAGAGGTATTAAAAGAATAGTTGACCTTGACCTTTGACCTTCATCTTGACTTTCATGATGTCTGAAAATTCAACATTTTAATTTTCTATTAAAGCACAACTGTCTCAAAGTTTGTGAAATTTACATGAATAGTAAAGAAATTAGCATATTGACCTTATATTTGACGTTGACCTGTGACCTTGACCTATCAAATAGAATTATGTTTATTATTGTATGACCTTGGTGTAGGCATTCCCAATATGCATGATATGCCTAATGAGAATCTTACATTAAATAGGAAATACTAGTCATAACCATAATTTGACCTTTGACCTTGACCTTCGACCTTGGAATTTCTTATCGAGGATTTAGTTAGATTAACAGCAATGTTCATATTAACTAGCATTATGACTATGGTGTAATTCGAATAAAAACTTATTTATTACAAATAGTGATCATATACTGTGACCTTGACCTTTGACTTTTGACTTAAAATAATATATATATATTTGGATGGTCTTCGCATTGACCAACTGAATTTGCCTGTATAATTTGGTGACAATACATTAAACAGTCAAGGAGGAGTTTAGGGAAAATGACAAATACTCTTGTTTTGACCTTGACCTCTGACCTTAACTATTACAATATTTATTTGAATTTTGATATATATATATTTAAGTAATAAGCCATAACACAGCCAGTTTTCCCAAATTTGAGTAATCTTTTATAATAAATAATAAAAGTTGACCTTTGACCTTGACCTGTGACCTTGACCTCTATGTAAGAGTACATTTTTGTTTGCATTGACATTGCCCATGAAAATCAAATAAGCATGAGCAATTTCATTAAAAACCCATTAGTTAGTTTCATATATATATCTATAGAATAGTTGACCTTGACCTCTAAACTTTATATGCCTCGACATTTATTATTTTCCTTTTCACTTAATGTGCAACTACTGTATCTCACCAATTTAGGTGAAGTTTGTTTAAAAAGTAAAGAAAATAGTGTATTGACCTTTTATTTGACTTCAACCTGTGACCTTGACCTTTCATATGGAAATCTATAGTTTCTTGCATGACTTTGACCTAGGTATTCCGGATATACATGGCAAGCCTACTGTAGTGAGAATCTAACAGTTAGTAGAAGAAATACTAGTAGAAAACCTATTTTGACCTTCGACCTTGATCTTTGACCTTACTCTTTATAATATTTGTCTAAAAGTTGGGTAATACGATATCAAGGTTACCAGTAACTTGTATAGTGAAAATGAAGACATTTGAGTAAAATGTAAAATAAATAGTAAAAGTTGACCTTTGACCTTGACCTGTGACCTGGATCTTTATGTAAGAGTATTTTTTTTTTATTGACATTGCCCCGGAAAATCAAATAAGCATGCCTAATTTCATTAAAACCCATCAGTTAGTTTCATATACAGTATATTAATAGAATAGTTGACCTTGATCTTTGACCTTTATATTGACCTATATGATATGTGTCTCCAAATGTATTATTTTCTTTTTCATATAGAGTGCAACTATCTCACCAAATGTTGTGAAGTTTGCATGAAAAGTAAAGAAAATAGCATATTGATCTTTTATTTGACCATGACCTGTGACCTTGACTTTTCATATGGAATTGTACAGTTTCTTGTATGACCTTGGCCTAGGTATTCCGAATATACATGGTAAGCCTAGTGAGAATCTAACAGTTAGTATAAGAAATACTAGTGAAAAGCTTAGTTTGAATTTTGACCTTGACCTTTGACCTTACCCTTAAAAATATTTCCCTAAAATTTGGTCAATACAATATGTAGGTTATCAGTAACTTGTATAGTGAAAATGAAGACATTTGAGTAAGAACTAAAACATATGAAATATTGACCTTAATTTTAACTTTGACCTTTGACCTTAACCTTTAAGTTAAATGGAATATTTCTTTTAGACTGACCTTCGCATTGACCAAATGAATATACAGTACATGTGAAATTTTGTGAAAATCCATCGAACGGTCTAGGAGGAGTTTCCGGACAGACAGACGGATGACGACGACGACAGGTAAGCTGAATGGTGGTGCACAGTATACGAGTGGGATCTGTGTGTGCGATGCCACTCTGCTTCGCAGAGTTGATAAATTGACACCCAGACTTAACACCCTCAGGTCACTTGCCCACACAAAATTTGGACTCAACAAAGAAACTACCACCACAGTATACAAACAAGAGATAAAATCAGTGTTGGAATATGCAAGCCCTGCCTGGGCTTCTAACCTAGCTGAAATACATCACAAATCCTTGAAGACCATTCAAAACAGAGCTCTAAAAATCATCACAAGCTGCACAGCTACTACACCTACAGATCACTTACATCAAGAAACCAAAGTCCTCAAAGTCAAAGATTACTTGGAAATGAGAGGCACTCAATTCCTGGCTACAGCCTCAACAAAATAGCACCATCCACTACACTACATGGCGGCAAACACATAGACACCAAGAAATATCGAAGCAACACCCAGCACACGATATCACACACAATATAGTCATCTCTCCCTCTCTGCCCACCCAAAACCAGCTTCCAGACTCACATCCATATTCATATCTCTCGCCGTTCCATCCAATCACTTGAAGACAACACGCAGCTGCATGCACGACCTCCCACAATCCATCCTTCTGAATCCTCCCTTCCTCGCGAGGACATAGTCCACCTGGCCAGTCTGAGATGTGGGTACCATCCAGCTCTTCTGAGCTATCAGAAGAGACTGAATAACCCCTTCGTCGACACTTGCCCAGGATACAACACAGCACCCCATATTATTAAACACATCATAGAAGGCTGCATTCCACACATTCACTTATGCCATCAACATAATCTATACTCCTTGAGAGCCCTGTGGGAAATCCTGATCGTGGCCATGGCCTTCCTTGGGGACTCGGGGCTGTTTGGCCAGGCAGCCTAGGGAACGACAACTACAATAACAACAACTTAATGAGAGAGTTAGAAGATAGGTTAAGGCAGAGGTGATAAGCTTAAAACCTCCTGGAAGTGTCTGGCAACACTGTGGGGAGATTGTAGGCACCAATCGATCAGGGCTAGACCCAGGTGAGGTTATAGGCATGTGATAAAGAGTCGCTGGAACTCCTGTTTCATTTGCTTGGCCTCTCTTACTGATTTTCTTTGTGCCTCATTTACACTGAGAGCAATCCAGCTAGCTCTCACAAACACCTCCTCCTCCTATCCACTTCACTATACTAAACATGCACACCACACTTCATTCCTCCACACCAAAATTTAAAAAAAATAAATAAAATTATGAATTCTAGCCCAGCCTCGGAGTCCCCAGGGGGGGGAGACCATAAATGCCCCCACACCCGACCGACCATCCCCTGACGACCCCACACAATTACCTGGACCTCGGCCTGTTACTCTTTATATTAATTTCTGCAACATTCGTGGACTTTCCTCTAACTTTCACTCTGTTGAGCACCATCTCTCCTCCTACAAACCTGATCTTCTCTTCCTCACCGAAACTCAGGTGTCTGTAGCAACATCCAGCAGCCCCTTCTCTGTATCCTCCTACTTTCTCTATCCTAGTTTCAAAGCCAAAGGCGGATGTTGTGCATATGTGCACAACAAACTCACTTGCTCTCATGTTCCCGATTTCGACTCCTCTGAATTCTCAACTTTATGGCTCAAACTTTCCTGTCATTCTCTTACTAAATATTTCTGTGCTGTCTATCTTTCCCCTAACTCTACCAACTTTCCCAAATTCTTTGACTATCTAAACTCTACAGTGGAACACATTCTATCCATTTCTCCTTTCTCAGAAATCTCCATCTTAGGAGATTTCAACGTTCACCACCGCCAATGGCTCTCCTCTCACACTACTGATCCACCTGGTGAACAAGCCTATGTCTTTTCTATCCTAAATGACCTAGAGCAGTTAGTTCAGCAACCCACCCGTATCCCGGATCGCATCGGAGATCGGCCCAACATTCTTGACCTGTTTCTAACTTCTAACCCTTCTTCTTATACTGTCGATCTTTTCTCTCCTTTGGGCTCCTCCGACCATAAACTTATCTCTGTCACCTGTCCTATCTCTCCAGTACAGCCACCCGATCCTCCTAGCCATAGTTCTACCGGTGTCGATCAAATCAAGATTATTCCTTCAGCAATTATGGAGGATAAAATTAGGATGGCATGAGGTTTTGACTGGCGATTTGGTTCAGGAGTGGGAAGACATTATTTCGGATCTTCGTCTCTGTAACGGTTTTAATTTTCCTCAGAGAGTTGTCATGGACCATCCTGTTTCCATTCATGCCTTCTCAGACGCCAGCAAGGTCGCGTACGGCACGGCCATATACTTTGTTGACACAAGTGGCAGCCGTCTAGTCATGGCGAAGGCGAAAGTCGCCCCGATCAAATCCCTTTCCATCCCAAAATTAGAGCTAACTACAGTTCTGTTGGCTGCTAGACTCGTTCACTTTATCGAGGAAACTTTTAAAAATGTGCTAAACATCACGGAGACAGTTATATGGAGTGACAGCCAAATTACGCTCTACTGGTTACATAGCCAAAAGAAGCTACCAGTGTACGTCACCAACCGTGTCGACGAAATTCATACCGTGCTCCCAACCGCACAGTTCCGGTATGTGTCTACCAAAGAGAATCCAAGTGACTGCATTACTCGTGGTGTATATGCTAAATTTCTCAAATCTTCTGCGTTGTGGTGGAATGGCCCATGCTGGCTTAACACCTTACGAGCGGCCTATGCGGTTTATTTATGTGTACCGCACAGCGGGGTGTTTTTAGCCAAAATAGGGCTGTTTACGTGATCATTTTCATGCCTAAATAAGACCCAGAACGTAAAACAAGTACCTATCCCTGAAAGGGCATAAACAGAGCTTTCGAATGACACCATAACGATCCTTGTATGATGGATAGTTTTCTTGCAATAACCGTGCAACGCGAGTGCAAAAAGCAGGTAATTCGGTACTTTCAGTACATAATTGAGTATGTAGCGAGTGAGAGAGGGAGGAGGGAGCTGAGATTTGTGTCAGTAGGTTCGCCGCGGTGGTCTGGAGCAGTCATACGCTCGCTAGTCTCCTGCCACCACTTGTCTCTCTCTCTCAGCCACATTACGTGCTGAAATTGCCACTCGAGTTATGTCGAGCGCCGCCACATAGTCCAGCTTTATTTTACTCGACTTATGTTGCTCGCCGCTAAATAAGGGTTAATAATCCCAACGAATGGCCAGAAAATATAGATTAAAGCGAGCAACACACTGCTATTGTGGCACCGGTAATTGACTCTGTGCCTGACGAAGACACACGGTTATGGGACTGGGATAGATTCAGCAGCTATGAGAAGTTACAACGTGTTACAGCATGGGTGATACGATTTGTAGAAAATGTAAAAGCAAAAATCAAAGGCACACCGCCCACAGGTAGTGCTTACCTCAATGTGAAGGAGATCAGAATTGCAGATAAATTATTACATAAGCTCTGTCAACAAGAAATATATACGCAGGAATATAAATTACTGGTTAAGGGAGCAAAGTCCAGGAATAGCCTGATCAACCAGTTGGGCTTACACTTGAAGGGGGATTTGATACATTGCGGAGGCAGATTACGATTGGCAGCACTCTCTGAGGCAAGTAAGTATCCAATACTACTGCCCCCCCAATCATCCCTTCACCCATCTTATCATCGATATGTATCACCGACTCTGTTGTCATTATGGGGTTGGTCATACAGTCACCTATGTCCGACAAAGATGGTGGGTGCCTAGAATCAGGCAGTTGGTCAAGAAAGTCCTATGCAAATGCTTAAAATGTAGGCGGGTACAGGGAACACATTATGATCCCGTCGGAATTCCTCCCTTACCAAACCTGCGAACCACCCCAAGTGACCCTTACAAAGTTACCGAGGTTGACTACAGTGGAGCAATCCCTGTGAAAGATTCACCCAATCTTAAGGTGTATATGATACTTTTCACCTGTGCCATTACCAGGTCAATTCACCTGGAACTGGTCACCAACCTCACTTGTGATAGCTTCCTACATGCCTTCAGAAGATTCTGCAGTAGACAGAGATATCCACGTATCATGCTGAGTGGCAATGCAAAAACCTTCATAGGGGCATCTTCATATCTCAAAGAAGTGAGCAACAATCCCAAGATTCAGACCTGCCTAGCGGATGTAAATTGCGAATGGCGCTTCACTCCCGCCAGAGCGCCTTGGTTTGGTGCCATATGGGAGAGAACCATAGGCATCGTGAAGGCGGGTCTGAAGAAGGTGTTGGGTAGAGCTCTCATATCGATTGAGGAACTCAACACCATACTCTTGGAGATTGAAGCCACCGTAAATGATCGCCCTCTATACTATGCTTCTGGTGATTTGGAAAACCTTACCCCAATCACACCCTCAGTACTGGTACGTGGATACAGACTGCGGGATCTTCCTGAAGAACATGATGAGGATACCATGGAAGATCCTGACTACACAAGTAAGGACGTGATATCGGCCCGCTACAAATATATTCGTAAATTATCGCGAGATATTTGGCATCTCTGGTCGACAGAATATCTGGTGACTTTGAGAGAAGCGCAAAAAAAGTAAACTAACACCATTAAATGGTCATTGGCCTAGGGTAGGTGACGTGGTAACCATCCATGAAGAGGGCCCGCGCACACTCTGGAAATTGGGTCGGATAGAGGAGTTGTTACCAGGTCGTGATGGTGAGCTTCGGGTAGCAAAAGTTCGCACCCGGACTGGAGTAATCACACGGCCAACAGTACGACTAGATCCTCTTGAAGGTGACCTCGAACGCAAGGACACCCCCTCGGAAAAGTTATCCATAGATGTCCCCTCCCTGGCACCGACTTCGGCGCAGCCTATTGACGCGCCCGGCGGACGCCCCAGTCGACAGGCGGCCCAGATATCCTCCCAAGCTTGGCGGGATAAGATTGCCTCCGGGCAAATCTAATCATGTAAATTTTGTATATTTTCTGTTGGCGGAAATATGTCCATACTTAGTATACTCTTTCTAGTATGAACAGTCTCGATGTTACGTAATCTGGGTTAATGTAGCGTTACGTATCTTTCCGTAGTCTTAAGTTGAACGCTTCCGTAGTCTTAAGCTGAACGCTTCCGTAACCTTAGGTAGAACGTTCCATGATTTTGGTAAGAATATATTATTCTGTAGTTGTATATGGGAAAGTATTGTAGGAATATAGTTCCCATATATATTTGTGTATTATGTATTAAGATTGTTCATATATTATGTATCTCAATATAAAGATGGGATACATTTTCCATATGCTATTTGCAGGCGCGGATAGTCACGAGAGACACGAAGACGTTTCTCTCGCCCTCACTCTCCAACCAACCTCCGTCCTTGCCACACGCTAAGCTTGCTTCTTCATAGTTTCATATATTAGGTGTTTTCGCTTCACTTTCATCTCATATTCATATAGTCACTGCATAATCATCTTTTGTTAGTTATCATGAAATGTAACGTAAATATCTAGCCTATCCTAGCCTCTTTCCATATGCTTCTTTATCCTACTAACCACTCAATTCAACTAGTCTATCTTCCGCCATCTTTCAATCACCAACTGAGTTCATCATGAAAGGTAAACAAATATTCTATATGTGTTAATCTTCTAAATTAAATTTATACAGTCCACTTCATCTAAATTAACCATAAATAGAGAACGGTTAATTTCGAACAGTTAATGCCCCTTACTAGAAAATGTACCGTTCTTTAGAAAATGGTTATATTCGAGCTATAACTATATAATTTCTAATAACTATAGACTACCGCTTGCAGTACTCAATATCACTTTATTTTTCACAATTTCTAATAGCTTTTATAGGCCTATATCTAAATAGTAGACTACTGTTGTCACTCATGATGTTTTAATTGTGATCCCCATTTTGTCATTATCATTATTGTCCTACCTTATAGTCCATATGCTACTACAACTAAATATATTGTGCTACATTCCATGTATACAATCTAGTATTTTTGAAGCAACTTTACCGTTTTCTGTATAAAATACTTTATCTAATATAATGCCTGTGTTATATGTTGTGAGGAGAAGCAGAGAAGAGGAGAGAAAAGAAGCACCAAAGGAAGGAGATGAAACAGACGAGGAGAACATGCGGCCCTCTACACAAACACTGGTATCTTGCGGCTTTGACCACCGAGGGGTACAGAGCCGATCGGTACCTCTCGACTACCAAGACCAATCGTGGGAAGGGGACGGAGGTATAATATATCCGAGGACCAAGGGGAAAGTTTTATGGGCGTGTTGACATCTTGAAACCATGAGAAAGATTTTCCCACGGAATGAGAGACGTTCTAAGAAGCCCTGGTGACTCTGTTAAAAGACTCGTGTGACTATTTTGCTTGCCGAAAGTTGGAGGGTAGGAAGGGATGTGAGTTAGGAAATAAGGGTAGGAAGGCAGTGTCGCCCTGAGCCAGGCGGAGGACGAGGTAAAGAATCTCCCTTGCTCCGGTCTGGGCCTGTCTGTCTTGCGTTGCTTGCTGATCCCTACTTTCATGAGTTGAGACACTTAGGTGAGTGTAAATGTTTAGTATCCTTAGAAGGAAGATGAGACAGCAATAATATTATTGTGTATTGGTAACGAGCACTAGTGTGTGTGGTGCTCTATATATTTTGTGTGTGTTTTATGTGTTTGTTTAGTGGACACTGATTCGTGTCTGAGTAGATACGTCGTCCGAGCGTTATCTGACGATAATTATCTAAACACGGTAGCCTGTCAATCAATGTTAATTAAATATCCGTGAGTGGTGTTTTTGTGTTTAACACCGTGCTTATATCTTACGGTGTCGGTGTCGTGTGTTGGTTTGTGTTTGAGTTGTGATCCACAGTTTATATTCAGTTTACTAAGTGTTGATTCACCGTTTGCCTTCAATGTTCTCTCAGTGTGTTTATTCCTTTTAACAGTGCATTTACTTAAAGCTTTCATTCGGTGTGTTTAGTCAATTCTTATTCACTGTTACTCTGGTGTTTCTTCTGGTGTATTTTGTGTTAAAGATCATTGCTTTGATTAACTGAATTATTGTGCTTGTCAACCTGTTCGTTTATCCTAGTTAATTATAGTTTAATTAATACGAAATTAATGGTGTTTGATATCATCCTTTTCTACATTGTTTATATTTTATCAATAATTTTGGAGTTATATACGTAGTCAGATTGTGTGTTGCCGGTGTTTGAATTTTATCTCTTAGGTTCAGCACCGTAGGGCTGTGACAAGAAATTGACGACCTTGAGCCCGAATTTTACGAGGTTGTACCCGCATTAGGGACTTGTCTTTTTGTTTGCGACTGTTCACCGGGACTCGAAGTTAAGCACTTTTAAAACATTTGTTTTTGATTTTCAATGGAATCACATCTCAGACGATTTGTTGGTGTACTACATTGCTACTTATCTCTCGGTTCTGGTACATAATTCGATTTTGTTTTTGCTTTAATCGGATCAATTCTCCCTACCAATAAATGCCTACAGTGGCCGATAGAGGCGTTGAACGCAATGTTTACCGCGGTGCATTGTGGGAAATTGGCGACATCACGGACCTATCCACCCTCCCTCTCCTTCAACAATTCTTTATTATAAGCAGTTAGTCAAAATGTCTGTAGCTGATATATACTTTGGTCTACCACTACCACTTTATCTAACATTACCACTTTATCCACAGCTACCACTGTATCTGCCACTAACACTTTACCCACCACTACCACTTTATCTAACACTACCACTGTATCTACTACTACCACTTTATCTACCACTACCACTTTATCCACCACTAGCACTATCTATCACTACCACTTAATCCACCACTACCACTTTATCTACCACTACCACTTTATCCACAGGTACCACTGTATCCACCACTACCACTTTATCTAACACTACCACTGTATCTACTACTACCACTTTATCTACCACTACCACTTTATCCACCACTAGCACTATCCATCACTACCACTTAATCCACCACTACCACTTTATCTACCACTACCACTTTATCCACAGGTACCACTGTATCCACCACTACAACTTTATCTACCACTACCACTTTATCCACCACTAGCACTATCCATCACTACCACTTAATCCACCACTACCACTTTATCTACCACTACCACTTTATCCACAGGTACCACTGTATCCACCACTACCACTTTATCTACCACTACCACTGTATCCACCACTACCACTTTATCCACCACTACCACTTTATCCACTGCTACCATTTTATCTACCACTACCACTTTATCCACTACTACAACTTTATCCACCACTACCACTGTATCTAACATTACCACTTTATCTACTAATACCACTTTATCTACCAGTACCACTTTATCTATTACTACCACTTAACCTGACAAGCGCGATATAGACCTAGGTGCTAGGGTAGTTATTTGTGCATTTCTAGCCCTGGATTCTGACAGAATTCGTTATATTTACAATATAAAGCATTATTTGTTTTCGGTATGCTTTTATTTTACATATATGATGTATATATGAACCTTCAAGAGTGCTAAAATAAGTGGGAAAAGCATTTGGGTGGTGAAATACGAAGATATTGGCCACCCGGTCATAATCTCAGGCGAGAGAGAACCACAGGCAGCCCTCCCCTCTCGGTGTCTGGGAGTCAACTGAGACGAGCGGGGCGGTGTGTGCCGGTGTCTGGGTGTTGCATAACGATCTTTTATGCAACCCACTTGTGCTACATTATCGCGGGAGAGAAAAATAACCGATAAATGATGATAATAAGAGGATAAATAGGTGATAATTGAGGAGGGGGGGGAGGGGGGAATAAGGTGGGGAAGGAGGGGAGGGGGAGGGGTGAGAAACACATGGATGAGTACTAGAGGGGAATTATCTCACCTAGAGACAAAATCCTTTGTTTTGATAGGCCCTTTTTTTTTTTGGAAGGATTTTTTTATGGTCTTGCTTCCGTGAGGCCTATCGCGTTCCCTATAGGAAGCCTTCCGTGAGGCCTATCGCGCTTGCCGGGTTAATCCACCATTAGCCTACCACTTTATCCACCATTACCACTGTATCCACCACTACCACTTTATCCACCACTACCACTCTATACACCACTACCACTTTATCCACTGCTACCACTTTATCCACCACTACCACGTTATCCACCACTACCACTTTATCCACCACTACCACTGTATCCACCACTACCACTTTATCTACCACTACCACTTTATCCACTAATACAACTTTATCCACCACTACCACTTTATCTAACACTACCACTGTATCTAACACTACCACTTTATCTACTAATACCACTTTTTATACCATTACCACTGTATCCACCACTACCACTTTATCCACCACTACCACTTTATCTACCACTAGCACTTTATCCACCACTACCACTTTATATACTACTACCACTCTATCCGCCACAACCACTTTATCCACCACTACCACTTTATCTACCACTACCACTCTATCCACCACTACCACTTTATCTACTACTACCACTCTATCCACCACTACCACTTTATCTAAAATATAAACATGTAGAATCACAAAAAATCGAGATAAACTGTGTATATCCTAAGTGTTGGGTATTGTTGATGTCGACAGTCGTAGATCTGGCGCTAGTTCGGAAGCGTCCGCCAGAGGTCTCAGGTGAATTCTTGGTAGGGTCAATTAAAACAGGCCAAAATGTTTCTTATGAGCGATGAGGACGTAGAAAGGTTTCTTAACTCAGATCCCACTCATGAGAATGTCTCTAGCCTTGTTAAGCAGGAGCTTAGACTAGTGGCAGACAAGTTGGAGACTGATAACTTAGTCGCTGATACCAAGGCGGAGTTACTGTCATGGGTTTTAGAGAAACTGGGGTTACATTCCACCACCTGGGATGTAATAGATGCCACTGAGGGCAGTGACAGACACACAACAATCACAACCGGTACAAAACACAAATGA
Organism: Paralithodes platypus; assembly: GCA_032716605.1. NCBI lineage: Eukaryota > Metazoa > Arthropoda > Malacostraca > Decapoda > Lithodidae > Paralithodes > Paralithodes platypus. The sequence continues at coordinate 16,495,468 of CM064542.1, read as the reverse complement.
CCAGGTAGAGTTGCTCAGAATGCAACTGGAGTTAGCCAAACAACAATCCGAACAGGAAAAACAACAAACCGAACAGGCGAGACTTCAAGTAGAACAGGAAAAACAACAAACGGAACGGGCGAGACTTAAATTGGAGGAGAAAAAATTGAGTGTTCTAACGGGACACGGAATGGGCAGAGAGGTGGCGGTGCGTTTGATGTCACTAAGCACGTTCGTATGGTGCCAACGTTTAATGAGGAAGACCCTACTGGGTATTTCTTGGCTTTTGAGAAAGTCGCGAGCAACATGGGCTGGCCTGGGGAGAAATGGGCTCTTTTGCTACAAAGGGGGTTAAAGGGAAAGGCTTTTGCTGCCTACACTGCTCTTTCCGTGGCTCAGAGTGATGATTATGAGACTGTAAAGGAAACCATTCTACATGCCTACGAATTAGTGCCTGCAGCTTACCGTTTAAAGTTCAGGAATCACTATAATACACAGGATTTGACACATGTGGAGTTCATGTACAAGAAGAAAAAAGGAGCTAATCAGGTGGCTGCGTTCTCGGGAGATTAAAGATAACTATGAGAAAATGTATGAGCTCTTTCTTTTGGAGGATTTCTGAAGGACAGTCAATAGGGAAGTAGCTTCACATATCCTAGAAAAGGGTACCATGAATCCCGAGAAGGGTGCCACACTTCCTGATGAATAATTATGTCTTGACTCTCAAAATAGGTTCAGACAGTAAGGCATGTAACAGTAGGGGAAACAATCACCGGTACCATGAGTCATCAAGGTCACCGCCCAATGACAGTGTTACCAACCAGGCTCCGAAAATTCCAATTAAAAAATGGAATAAAAAGCCATGGCAACCCACTGCTTCTCCTACCACTGTCGGAAATAAGAGGGAAGTAAGGAGAGAGATGACGTGTTTCTACTGTGATAAAGTTGGTCACGTAGAACGTGATTGTTTCCTTAACCTCTCCGCTGAGCAGGTGGGGTAGTGGCCACCCCTCCCTGTGCGGAGGTATTTAGACTGTTTCCTACACTCAAATCGTCATCGTACCATAAATATCATTAATACTTATCCATATGCGCCTATTTTACGTTGATTATAAAGATATTAACCTATTACAGCAATACAACAAGTGGAAACAGAGTTTGGATGGTCAAAATCGGCAAATTAGATCGGGAGTTTCATAACTGAAGGCTGAGCCAGCCTGCCAGCCTACCACCCCAAGAGGAGAGAAAAGAAGCACTAAAGGAAGGAGGTGAAACAGACGAGGAGAACATGTGGCCCTCTACACAAACACTGGTATCTTGCGGCTTTGACCACCGAGGGGTACAGAGCCGATCGGTACCTCTCGACTACCAAGACCAATTGTGGGAAGGGGATGGAGGTATAATATATCCGAGGACCAAAGGGAAAGTTTTATGGGTGTGTTGACATCTTAAAACCATGAGAAAGATTTTCCCACGGAATGAGAGACGTTCTAAGAAGCCTGTGTGACTCTGTTAAAAGACTCGTGTGACTATTTTGCTTGCCGAATGTTGGAGGATAGGAAGCAGATGTGAGTTAGGAAATAAGGGTAGGAAGGCAGTGTCGCCCTGAGCCAGGCGGAGGACGGAGGTAAAAAATGTCCCTCGCTCTGGTCTGGGCCTGTCTGTCTTGCGTTGCTTGCTGATCCCTACTTTCGTGAGTTGAGACACTTACGTGAGTGTAAATTTTTAGTATCCTTAGAAGCGAGATGAGACAGCAATAATATTATTGTTTATTGGTAACGAGCACTAGTGTGTGTGGTGCTCTATATATTTTGTGTGTGTTTTATGTTTTTGTTAGTGGACACTGGTTCGTGTCTTTGAGTAGATACGTCGTCCGAGCGTTATCTGACGATAATTATCTAAACACGGTAGCCTGTCAATCAATGTTAATTAAATATCCGTGAGTGGTGTTTTTGTGTTTAACACCGTGCTTATATCTTACGGTGTCGGTGTCGTGTGTTGGTTTGTGTTTGAGTTGTGATCCACAGTTTATATTCAGTTTACTAAGTGTTGATTCACCGTTTGCCTTCAATGTTCTCTCAGTGTGTTTATTCCTTTTAACGAGTGCATTTACTTAAAGCTTTCATTCGGTGTGTTTAGTCAATTTTTAGTCACTGTTACTCTGGTGTTTCTTCTGGTGTATTTTGTGTTAAAGATCATTGCTTTGATTAACTGAATTATTGTGTTTGTCAACCTGTTCGTTTATCCTAGTGAATTATATTTTAATTACTACGAAATTAATGGTGTTTGATATCATCCTTTTCTACATTGTTTATATTTTAACAATCATTTTGGAGTTATATACGTAGTCAGATTGTGTGTTGCCGGTGTTTGAATGTTATCTCTTGGGTTCAGCACCGTAGGGCCGTGACAATGTGTAGGTTACTCAACGTTTATAATTTCTTGTATTGGTTTTGTTCCTTATAATTTTAAATTAGTTTCAGTGCCTGTATGGGTTTTAGCCATATGGTCCCCATTGTGTTCATACATTTACTGAGTAAACAAAAACACACAATGTGAATCATATAGTTCCTCATATTACGTGCACTGCTTAATTGGTGAGGAGTAAATAAAGACATACCGGTACGCAATTATTTCTCACGAAGGAATATGCGAGACAACCACAGCAATCATCCCAGTGACTGTCTCTCCAGTAATTTATGTTCCTGCAGCTCCATCCATACATGTCATACACGAATAAATACACATCCCTTCAGCAACAACATTACCAAAAGTGTGGAACATATCTTTTGTCTCATGTTGTACGTATTTATAAATATATTTTCTCTCGATGTTACATGTTTACTATTCAGGTCGACCACTGCAGCACAATACAATGCTAGGGGAATTTCTCCACTACCGTTTATTGCTTTTCTGTGTATTCATGAATATTCTATAAACAAGTAATTCCAACCTCACACTCCACACAAACTAAGAACATAAAATTAAGGGTATGTCTTACATCAAAGATAACCGATCAAGTGAATAGCATATAATACAACGTGAGTAGATTATGCTATGTACTGTATTTATATTATTTAAAACATCTGTAAATTGTGGAGCATCAGACGTCAGACGGCCAACCCCGCTATACTGGTCATCTTAAAAGTGGCTGCTTCACACAGCACGGGACTTGTTCAGCTGATCAGGTGTTTTCGTCTTCAGATTGATGATGTCAAGGTTCTTGAGTCATAACAAACATATGTAATGATACAAATGCCAGCATTCATAGGTCAGCTATTTACCCAGATAATGTCTCTGGAATCTTGTATTCAGTCAGCCCTAATATATACTCGTATGTGAGTATACTATATACTGTATACTCGTAGATACGCTCTACTTATGACTAAGCACTTCACCTTACCTTTGGGAAAGAAGTGATATATGAATTTCTTTTGCTTCCGCTTGTATTTTCCACAAACAACACAGCTGTGACCGTGTTTTTTTGGTGCCATGTTTGTATATGCCGCCACGCCATCTTGCAGCTCCCAGTGACATTTGTAAGTGTGCAGACGATGCACCACCGATAGCAGAGCCATCTTAAGGGGTGCTTGGTCAAGACTAGGGATCAATTGGGAGCTCATTTAAGACCTTTCTCATTATTAGATTCATCTTGGCGCCTGGCTTGTCAGCAGTGTTACCATAGTTAGGGAAAGTCCGCATAATGAGGGGGCGTTAGCTTAAAGAGGGAACGTCTTTAACAGTGATTTAATGTTGGTAAAAACACTTGTAAATTATTTAAAATAAAATAGATATATAAAAGCAAGAGGAAGATATTAGGAATACATATACAATATAAACATACTTATATAAATTATGATGTAAGCTGTATAACTCAAAGCAACACAACAATAATTAAAATGTAATTTTGAATATATATTATTAGTTACATGTTATGTAAAAGTTAATTTATAAAGTTGCACTAAAACAGGACATTTCACGAAATACGTTCTTAGCTTATACTTATGACATCTAGGGATATTTTGTCCCAGCATGTTTGACGATGGCAACTCCCCACTCTTAGTACAAAAAGGGTGAGGGTAGAAGAAACGTGATTGTGAACCTCCTCAAAATTACGACAATTTCACGATGATCTGTCCTTTACAGTAGCCTCTACTTATGTCTATTTTACTCTGTCATATCTACAGAGTCTCTAGATAGTTTTGAATTGATTATTAATAACGTTATTAGTACAAGGTAGGGATTATTAAAAATTAATGGGGACCCTGCCATTTTCCTTTGCGATCATGCTGCCATCTCTCGAATGCGCGGATCGCTATTTGCAGATTTGTGGCGTCTCTCTTTCCTCTCTATTCTTCTGTACTCTATGGTCTCAGGGGTTCGGGTGGTAGGAGATATCAAATATGTGCACTCACAGAAGCAACATGCACAATTTTCTTTGTTCGATTCATATGAATGACACCTAGGTATTGGCCATTGTGACCATCCACAATCTTGTATGTGTGTATGTATGTATATACCCAGGCACATACCACATAGCTGGGGGTGGCTGAATCGAGACAGACCGAACAAAAAGAATATTTAAAGTTCTAACTTAGGGTCCGGGACCACTTTCGCGTTCCCTCGCCCCTTCCTCTGTCTCGTCTAGTAAGTGAAGTCTACAAGGGGAGGAGGATTCCTAGGCTCCCGCTCCCAGGAGGAAAAATTGGACAGTGAAAGAGACACAGAAACGGCTAAGGTTGGGTAGAGAATGTCAAACCTCACTCTAGATAGGACCAGCCCTCACTCTAGCCCACAATCTTGCTCGTCACAATCATTGCCAATATATTTACTGCCTTTACCTGCTACTTTTAAAGGGAATCGTTGAACAAATGTATGCTTTTGAATGGACAAGATAAACAACTGTGCTTCAACTGTGGTGTGGAGGTAGATGTGCTGGAAAGTGTGAAAAGGAACAACTTGAGATGGTTCGGCCATATGGAACATATGGAAAGTGAGAGAATGACTAAGAGGGTGTACGAGAGCGAGGTGGAGGGACAGAGAGGGAGAGGTAGACCGAAGGAGAGGTGGAAGGATGGAGTGAGGAAGTATATGAACGAAGGCGGTGCTGGTTGGGGGAGGGGCGTCGACTGACTGGGGACAGAGGTGCATGGGGGCGGTTTGTTCGTGGCCACACCTTCGGGGATCGCGGCGTCAGGCAATAGATAGATAGATAGATAGCTTCAATTTATACCATTTATTACCATAGGTGAACGCAATATCCATATCTGCGACGCGCTTATTGAAAGCAAAATACAACGTAAAATAAAATAAAAATTTAAACACTTGTAAGATTACAGCAATGTTGCACTTAAACAAATTGCGAGACACCCAACACAGATTACAATCTACTGAATCGCAGTCTACACCATGCATTGAGTAACTGGAGCACAGCCGTAGACAAACAAGCCATTACAGGAAAACTCGTCAAGAATAATTGCCAATTACAGTCGCCCTAACATTATGTAGGAGCTCAAGCAGAACTTTGTTGCCTTCACAAATCACGACCAGAAACAATCTGTCATAGTAAATCAATCACTGTTTATAAGTAAATGCACGACTTACTGCCATATTTCTTTCTCATTAGAATATATATTTTTACCTCCGCACACGAAATTGGTGGAACTTATGTTTTTGCCTACGATATTTGTCTGTTTGTTTGTTTGAAAGCCATCTCATACAATTATGAACCGATTTTCACTAAAGTTGATGGCACATAGGAAATGCACCAAGGAAGGAGTGATTCAATTGATGAGGTGATTGGCAGAGCGCATACCTCCGTCAACATAGACGAATAAATTAAAATATTGTTGAGGGAGAGAAAAAGGGAGGGAGATATCCCACGTGTAGCGTGGTTTGTATAGTGTTTGAGTCATCTTGTCTCCCTCAACATTATTTTTGTTTATTCTTTACACCTATTTTCAGGGTGATCATTGTTCACACGCGCCGTGTGCTTCCAACCTATGCACATGTGACATAAAAACATTACTTTATATGGGGAAATACAGTATACAGCATAGTGTCGTAACACCTTCCTCCTTCCTCCACCACTGTCTCGTTGCCTTTGTTTGACCACAACCAATTATTTCATCAGCTGACTGCTAATATTTATGTTACGTTTATGTTTGTGTTTATTTCATCAGCTGACTGCTAATATTTATGTTACGTTTATGTTTGTGTTTATTTCATCAGCTGACTGCTAATATTTATGTTACGTTTATGTTTGTGTTTATTTCATCAGCTGACTGCTAATATTTATGTTACGTTTATGTTTGTGTTTATTTCATCAGCTGACTGCTAATATTTATGTTACGTTTATGTTTGTGTTTATTTCATCAGCTGACTGCTAATATTTATGTTACGTTTATGTTTGTGTTTAGAAAAATAGGTAAATACATTTGAATTTACTGTGTTACCAAGAAGTCTGTAGTCTTTACTGTGTTACCAAGAAGTCTGTAGTCTTTCGCATACTTTTATATAATTTAGCTATTCACTACAAGCATGCACTAAATTGGACAGTTTGGAAGACAGTTGCCAAACGGCAATATGTTTTCTCCCATATGAATTCCAGTATAGTTTATTGTGTAATGTTAAATTTCCTTTTTATACTTGCCCCTTAACCCCTTCAAGCTAGATACGCTTCCTCAGACCCCCCCACCCCCTCCCCCCAAACACACATACAGAAGCTAAAATTTCCTTTAAATTTATGCCTACTCTCTTCTGAAGAACTATTTACATTTTCTGAAGGAAGTTTGTTCCAGATAAAAAAAGATCTTATACTGTATGTGCAAAAGTTTCCACATAGGCTAGTACCAAACCTTTTCAATTCTAAATTCCAGCCATGGTTGAATTTTGCATTCCTATTTATGGTAAAATACGTTGTGCAATCCATTTGTATTTTATAGACTTTAATGAACTGACCTTGTAATCTGCACATTTCCAACAAAAAGAGTCCAAGAGCTCGCAACCTCTCCTCATAGCCCAGTCTTATTATCGATGGAACAAGTTTTTTAGCCTTAGCTTAGATTTTTTCTAGTCACTGTATAACCTTCCTGAGTGCTGGAGACAACATATTCTAGAAGAGACCGTACCGAATCATTGTAGAGTGTAAGAACTATCTCATTATTTCTATATTGAAACTGTATCTTACCCCCAAATAGCAGGTTACCTCATATATTATTATGAGCCCCACTGAAAATCTGTGGTGCGCAGCAGGTCACCTCATATGATCCCTTGTATCAGTGTGTAGGCCTACTTGCCACGCTATTTGCTATGAAGTGGTATAACCAAATGCCTGGCTAGGTTGCCAGAAACCACCGCACCGATTATTCATGGCAGCTGAACAGGGGAGATGTCAGTGTCAGCTAGCAAGCTGATGGATGTGTCACAAGCAATATTTGTTCAATATGGGAATATAAAAACTCCTTTTTCCTCGCAATTGACTGTAAATAATTCAGAACAGTTGGGATCGAGATTGTGATGTCTAAGTGTAGGCCAGAACGTGGATTTTATATCACATATTTCTTTGAGCTAGTTAGAGCGAGTGAAAACACACAAAACATTGCAAAAATGGCTGTGCGCGGGTCTGGATTATTCCCACATGAAACGGAGTTCTTCGCCCCACCAGCGTGACATCTCTAGAGAACTTAGGAATGAGAACTTGATTTCTACACTTACTGTTAATATAGTAAATAACATGGACATATTGTGTTTTTTTTTGGTTTTTTTTTTAAATAACAATTTCATTTATAACCACTTGCAAATTCATGAAAACAGCCTGCTGGCGGTGAGATTTCTATTATAAATGACTCGTTCTTTCAGAGGTAATATACCCAAATAATGTGTTGGCTTTCTTGTCTACTTCAACGCACTGCTTGAAACACTTTGGGTCACTGCTAATCAGGCTACCCAATTTTTGTCTTCAAATCTGTTATTTCCAGTGTCTTTCTCAATAATGAATAATCTTATTTAGGATTGATTTGGCCGATATACATCACCCTGCACTTCTCCAAGTTTAGTGGCATCTGCCTTATCTCAAACCATTCGCCCAGACTGTTAAGATTCTTGCCGAGTTGTTCAACCTCTTTAGGATTATTCACAGTCAATGGAATATACAACAAAATTTGAACAACTACAGACAAACTGGTCCTGCAGGCAAACTAGTCCTAACGAGGCTACTCGATTTTAAACAAAAGGAAATGTACCACTTTCTTGCGGCGACTGTCACCCGACGGGCAGGTTTTTTCCAGATATTATGCGAGGTCAGCTGTTGCAGGCAGCACAGGAGGACCTCGTCCGGAGCCCACGGAGTCCGGGCTCAGACTGATGTGTGACAGAGAGTTCCCTCGCACATCTGCAGCATCACACGTGGCGAAAAGAACTCAAAATTGCTTTTTAGCGATTTTGCCCTTCGTTTGCAAGATAGTTGCAAGACAACCAGGTGTCGTACAGATATGATTCAGGTGTCATTTGAAGGCTGTGTTACCGTACTTTCACAGATATATAGTTGTATTATGCTCTGGCTTTTGCTTATGCATAACAATTAGCAGGGAATGAAGGTAATTTTGGCCAATTATGCCCACTTACGGTGCATGCATATTTCCGCCTATTTCCGCCCTATTAGGGCTCATTCAGGTACTCCTGATTGATTAGGCAAGTATCTAAATTAAATTAAATGTATTCAGCCAAAAACTAGAAGAAAATAGCTTCAAAATGATACCAAAACGAGCTTCGCCCGCAGCGCTACCATACATTCACTAAAATTAGCAATTATTGCTAATGTCTCGCTACATTTGCATTTGGCAGCACTAATATCTTGCGAGACTCTGAATCAGAGCCCTCAGTGCCTCAGCTGGCTGGCTGTGAGAAGAACGTGTGGCCTGTTGCGGTCCTGCTTCCTTGCACTCAATTTTACAGGCTTTTAGAGGGTTTAAAAGCCTGAAAATTACTATGGCGTTTGGGAACGTTTCCCGCAGCCAATGGGTTAAACACATGCCCTGGCGGGTGCCTTACTCCGAAGGGGTTGAAATAGGGGAGCTATCCCCCCGCCAAAGGCGGCTCTCTAGGGCCTTTCCTAGCTGATGCTGAGAGGATTGGGTTCTAGTCATGTTGTGATGGGCTGGTCTATCAGAGTGAGAACTGAGCTATCTCTGCCATGCCCATAGCTTACTCTGATTGTTCCTTTTACTTATACATTTTCTAGATCTCAAGTGACGGCGTCTCTTCCGTGGATTGACCTCCCAATCTGCCAACCTAGAGATTGGAAGATTTTTTTTTTTTCTATGTGAATGAGGGAGACAAAAGGCATAACTGCCTTCAGCAAGTCCCTCCCCAAGATTTCAAAGAGTGACAGAGCCGAAATCGAGGGACGTTGAAGCTAAAATGCCTGGACACACGGAGTTTGAAGCAATTTAAGTCATAGGAAGAGGGAAAGACTGATTCTGGGAGAGAGTTCCAGAGCTCAGCAGTTGAATAGAAGAAAGTCTGAGAATAGCATTTCACTCTTGGGTTGGAGAGTTGCACAGAGTAGGGGTGGGATTGTGTTGCAAGGCGGGTACTACGTACCCTACGTAGAGGAGGTGGTATACACTGGGAAAGCTCCGAGGAACACTGATTATTGTAGTAGCGATAGAATAGTGAGAGAGATGCAACATTGCGGCGAAGAGAGAGAGATTGCAGAGAATTGGTGAGTGGACGGGAGTTACTGATACGAAAGGCTTTCCTTTCTACTTTATCTAGGAGTGCGGTGTGAGAGAATCCTCCCCACACATGTGAACAATACTCAATACAAGGACGCACTGTGCCCCTGTACAGAGCAAGATTGGAAGCCAAAGCTTCACGTTTTCCCTTTGCCCCTCAACTTTCTCTTCATAATTGCTGAGGGGCACAGGGCCCTGGGTTTCCAGGCGTTTTCTGCACCCTCCTCAGCTCCCCGCCATGGAGTGGCTTCGGTCACCCAGGCTTTATTGTGGTAGGCAGGGAGGGTTCTGTGGGGGCGCTCGGCTATGGCCTTGGCCTTGCTCGGGACCTTGGAGCTGTTCGGCCAGGCAGCCTGAGGAACAACAACAACAACAACAACAACACCTGCCCTGGTATGGGGTCGAATCATATACCTTGGGCTTACTTGACAATATAAATGTCTAAGGTTAGGGTTACAATCACAGGACAAATGGTTTTATTTTATTTAGCCTTCAGCACACGATTGTCTTCAGCTAATGAAAGAAATCTTGGGACGATTAACAGGTTTTCTTAATTATCTTCTTACTATACGTGATACTTTACAAAATATAAGTAGTATGTGTTTGATAGAGTTAAACATTTGCCACATTATTTAGTATAAGGCATATTCGTGAATATTTTATTCTAGGTAAGGCTATGCAATTATATTAATTTGATAGAAACATGTAGGTGCCTGAGAGCTCAATTAAATATGATTGAACACATACAGTACTACGCATCATTGAACTTTGAGGGCCTTAACATAATCATGTGACATTTTCTATTATAATGAAAGGCACTCCCCTGTTGTTTTAATATTTTTCAAATAATCAACACAGAAAGAGAGAGAGAGAGAGAGAGTGCGTTTCGGGAAATAACGCATATGTTGTTAAAATTAATTATTACAGTGTTAAGTTGGTAGTATTTGTGTTGATACCACTGCCACTTATGATATAAGAGACATCTTGTTTATGTTTACAGTTGGTAGGCATGTCTTCATATTTAGCCTCAGCTATTTCAGTCTCTCTCTCTCTCTCTCTCTCTCTCTCTCTCTCTCTCCAATAACACCAACATATTATTCCTTTATATTCCTTATATTAACTCCCTCCGACATATTATGTTCCAATAAGTCCAAGTAGGCGCTTGACAAGTATTTTGGGTCTTGAATTTGGCTCATGAGTGTTGTCGAAGCCTTACATTTTTCGCGATTTCCATCCACCAGAATGCTGTTTATTGTGATGTATCATATATCAATGGAAAGAGGAATATTTATAGTACATGATAAAATAAACAAAAATGTAAATAAATCGAAATATGAAAGTGTAAATGAGTCCGGAATACAATTATTTCCCATGCAATTGTCTTCACACCGTCCTAGCTCTAAATTGTGAGTGATGACCATATATTTTTTTTGCTCAAATAATAGTATTTTTTCTCCTCTTTCCAAATCTGAAAACAGAAATTGTTTATCTTCAATAGTTCTCAAGCAGTGACCGAAAAAATAATATATATGATTTTGATTTATATGGTTTATAACATTTTCGATTTATTTCGTTGCTACGAAGTGTATGGTTTTAAATTTAGGCTGTATGAATACGGCAAATAATGCTGATGAGTATAAAACAAACTAGAAGTTCCTAGGACAAATACTTTTTGCGCTATGAATATTTGAAATGAAGAGCCAAAATGCGAATATTTACGCTTCACCCATCTCTGTTCCGGCGATGCTAACCGGGTTCCGAGCTGTTCCCCACCTCGTGGTTGCGTTATTTGCTCGGATACGTATATAACTGTATATATCACCGGAATCGGAAAATTGTGCTCTTTCCAATGGTGAAAACAAAAATAATATAGCATAATTGGTTCGCGAGCTATGCACAATTGTTTCCATGCAGTGACCGAAAAAAAAAAAATCTGATTTTGATTGATATGGTTTATAACATTTTCGATTTATTTCGTTGCTACGAAGTGTATGGTTTTAAATTTAGGCTGAATGAATACGGCAAATAATGCTAATGAGTATAAAATAAACTAGAAGTTCCTAGGACAAATACTTTTTGCGCTATGAATATTTGAAATGAAGAGCCAAAAGGCGAATATTTACGCTTCACCCGTCTCTGTTCCGGCGATGCTAGCCGGGTTCCGAGCTGTTCCCCACCTCGTGGTTGCTTTATTTGGTCGGATACGTATATAACTGTATATATCACCGGAATCGGAAAATTGTGCTCTTTCCAATGGTGAAAACAAAAATAATATAGAGTAATTGGTTCGTGAGCTATGCGCAATTGTTTCCATGCATTGTTATTGTTATGAAAATATATGAGAATGTTTATACAGTAACTTTGCCACAATATATACCCTTTCCAACGAGAAGGGAAATGGCTCCTGGGTTGACACTGAAAAAACAAAATAAGAAGCAGGTAATCTTCAGGTAATAAATTCAGAAATAATTCTATGGTACACAATAAATAAATAATAAGTATGTATATATATATATATATATCTATATATATATAGATATAATATATATATATATATATATACAGTTATATATATAAAATATATAGACAGTATATATATATAATATATATATATATATATATATATTATAATATATATCTATATATAAATTTATATATATACAAGGTGTCAAACAAAATATCAAGAAATGGTAAATGGTAATGGTAATGTATGTGTGGGATATATTTAGATATATATATTATATATAGCATATATATATATATATATATATTTCTTTATAATACATATAGAGGTTGAAAGAATGGCAATTTCTGCGTTGGAAATTTTATTTATTCAAAGTTTCCAGGTCTCTGATGAGTTTTCGCTGGGTGGCAGGAAGTAGATGAAGGAGATGAGCAAAATTCATGGTGGGACAGGGTTACATTAAAGTACATGATGATACAGGATATACGACGCGTTTCACTGGACAACCAGCATTATCAAGTAAGGAAGGAATGATATAAAAGGTAAACAGGGAAGGGATTAATATATAGAGGGTGGAGGATCAGAGGAGGCGGAAAACAGGGGGCAAAAGTCTGCTATAGGTGGAAGGGAAAACTAGGAGAGAAAAAGGGGGTAACCGCTTCACGCATGCGCACTGGATGCGGGATGGTGGTCGATAGGTGGGGTCGAAGCTGATTGGCTGCGTGTCATATGTGAGAAATATGTGCAAATTTCCAAGCCACCCAAAGAGGTACTGCACTGGACTCGTTATTTTTTTAGAGTGGTTTCCCCAGGAGGCCTATATCCACTGTAGTGCAAAATGTAGTAAAAATTGATTTTTTTTTTATGATGATATCCTAAAACTGATGATGATAAGTGATGATGATGGTGATGATGATGGGTGAATGAAGGTGGGCCCCGAACCTCGGAGGTGATGATTGAATGATTAAATGCATTATATATGGGGGGAGGGGGGTATAATGGGGAAGAGGGGGAGGGTGTATAATGGGGGAGGGAGGGGGCATAACTTAGATAATACATAAAATACGAATATATAATATATCTATATATATATATATATATATATATTATATCAATCTACGATTAGAAAAATAAAATAAAATACAAATAAAAAATAGCCCCTCCCCCTCCCCCCAAGAAAAAAAATATATATATAATATATATATACCGGTATAGGCTATATATATATATATATATATATATATATATATATATATGGGGGAGGGGGAGGGGGGGAGGGGAGGGGGGAGGGAGGTATAATGGGGGAGGGAGGGGGGTATCATAATGGGGGGGAGGGAGGGGATGGGGAGAGGGCATAACATAGATAAATACATAAACACAAATTATAATTATATATATTATATATATTTATTTTATATGTATAATGGGGGGGGTGGAGAGGAAGGGGGAGAGGGGGGGGGAGGGAGGGGGGAGGGGGGGAGGGGTGGGGGGGGAGGGTCTATGTGGGTGGTGGGGGGGAGGGAGGAGGGGGAGGGGGCATAACATAGATAAATACATAAACACGAATTATATTATATAATATATATATATATATACATATATAGATATATCTATATATATATATAATATATATATATATATATATCGATATATATCAATCTATACAATTAGAAAAATAAAATAAAAATAAAAAATAACCCTCCCCAAACCCCCCCAAAAAAAAAAAAAAATCATAGTATATTATATATATATATATATATATGGGGGTGAGGGGAAAAGGGGAGGGGGGGAGGGGCGGGGGGGGGGGGGAGGGGGGGAGGGGAGCGGGCATAACATAGATAAATACATAAACACGAATTATATTATATATATCTATATATGTATATATATATATATATATATATATTATATCAATCTACAATTAGAAAATAAAATAAAAATAAAAAATAACCCTCCCCCACCCAAAAAAAAAAAATAAAAATAAAAAATAAAATATATATATATATATATTATATATATATAGATATGGGGGGAGGGGGGGGGGGGGGGGGGGAGGGGAGAGGGGAGGGAGAGGTATTGGGGGGGGGGGGGGAGGGGGAGGGAGGGGGGGGGGGGAGGGGAGGGGAGGTAGTATAATGGGGGGGGAGGGAGGGGGAGGGGGGGGGCATAACCTAGATAAACACATAAACACGAAATATATTATATATATATATATATATATATATATATATATATATATATATATATATATTATATCAATCTACAATTAGAAACCAAAATACAAATAAAAATAACCCTCCCCCACCCAAAAAAAAAAAAAAAAAAAAAAAAATAAAAACTATTTACTATATAGATATTATGGGGGGAGGGGGAGGGAGGGAAGGGGAGGGGGAGGGAGGGGGGGGGGATGGGGAGGGGGGGGGGGAGGGGATGGGGGGGAAGGGGGGGGGGGAGGGGGGGAGGGGGTAGTGGGAGGTGAGGGGAGGGGAGGGAGGGGAGGGAGGTATAATGGGGGGTGGGGGGGGTGGGGGGGGGGGTGGGGGTGACGGGGGGGTGGGGGCATAACCATAGATAAATACCTAAACGACCGAATTATATTATATATATAGATTATAGATTATATATAATTATATATATAATATTTATATATATATATATATATATATATATATATTTTTTTTTTTTTTTTTTTTTTTTTTTCTATATTCCAACTTACTTTTCCTCTCGGGCATAGGCTGAGAGCCTTAACATTCACCGCTTTACAATGAACAGTGAAGCCCGTGAGGTCTTGTTCCAGTCTAGGGAGTGAGACATGTGAAGCACGTAGAGTACCAACGAGCACCCCACCTGGCCATCTTGCCTTCACATGAGGCATGGTGCTCATCATGGCCACGAAACGACCCCATCTCTGAAGCCACCTCGTTCCCGTGCTTCACTGTCTCGACCCCTACACTCGGACTCTCACACTTACACACACACAACGCCACCTTTTGAGCAGATAAACTCACCCGGCATTGCACCCCTATAGCATATTTTTGAATATGGGAATATCATACAGTGCTATTTAATCGGGAACAATGAGGGTATTTTATTGACGTTTTCGGTGGGCTTGTGGTAATGGCACTGATCCTAGGTACAGCACAAATTCCATCCCAATAATATCTTCCCATTGATACATCGGGATTTGAACCCGGGACCTTTTTTTTTGCGATTACCAGGCCAGTGCAAGACACTCCACCACACCTCCCCTAATATATATATATATATATATATATATATATATATATATATATATATATATATATATATATATATATATATATATATATATATATATATATAATTATATATAATAAGAGTTTGTGGTGGGGGACATTTATGTTGGGTATAATAATAAATAATAATAAATAATAAATAATAATAATAATAATAATACTAATAATAATAATAAATTATAATATAATAAAGCAAAAATATAAATTAAATACAAATATAAATACTTTTTTATGGGTGATCCCATACACAGGAATAACAGGTATAATAATAAATAATAAAAATACAAATAATAAAATAGGCCTAAACACAAAAATAATAAAAATAATAAAATGGTGGTGGTGGTGGTGGAGATGGTGGTGGTGTTGGTGGAGATGGTGGTGGTGTTGACACAAATTGGGTTGGGTTCATTTTCTGACCTGGCCCACGGTCAGAAAAGGGACCCTACCCTATTGGTGTCAACACCACCACCATCTCCACCAACACCACCACCATCTCCACCAACACCACCACCATCTCCACCACCACCACCACCATCTCCACCACCACCACCACCCCCACCATCACCACCACCACCATCATCACCACCACCACCACCACCACCCTCTCCACCACTACCACCACCACCACCACCACCACCATCTCCACCACCACCACCACCAAAAATGTTGACTGTACTTACTCACACTGCTGAGATTCCCTCGTGGCCACCAAGCCGTATATGTAGAGTGCTTTTGCCCATAAAAAACTTACCTCCCAAGCACTTTCCACCAATAAATTATCGAGCAAAAATGCAAGCACTTTCCACCACTAAATTATCGAACAAAAATGCACAGGGCTGAGGGAGCATGGCGACATATGCTTGACCAGTAATGAAAGTTTTTTCACTAAGAAACACTAATACAAGGTAAGATACACTACTTGAACGGATAAATAGCAATATAATTGACTGATATTTATATGAAAGTGTTCCACAAACAAGCAAAACGTTTGGCAAAAAGCATGGCCCCTCCCTCCACCACCTTGGTCACGTAGCCTACACCAGAGAATGCTCGATCAGTAATAAAAGTGTTTCACTATAAACACTTATACAAGTAAAATACACTACTTCAAGTGATAAATAGCAATATAATTGACTCAATATGGTATGAAAGTGATCCACCAACAAGCGAAACCATGGCCCCTCATGGAGCCCACCTTGGTCACGTACACCAGACTAGCAAAACACTTCACTAACATGGTTTTTATACCCTAAATAAGAATAACACAATAATCCATCGATAACCCAACGATATAGCACTTCGTTTGGGTTATATTAGGGCGGTAATACCAGCCAGGCTGGGCAAAATGGAGGCCCCTTGGTTTAAAGGGCTGCACACACCCACCTACTAGGCTGGCTGATGGGAAGAAACTGACTCTCTCTACCACCGCGGGGCCCTCACAGGGACGCTAGGGGGTTGCTAGATTTTTCCACATGTACATCTAACTTATCGGACTTACCAGCCAAAAAACCGGCTCAATTGCGTCATAAACTTATTTTCTAGCAATATAATAAGTCCATATGACGCGATCGCGTCATATGAGTTTTTGGTTCACTCTGCCATATGACTCGATCGCGTCATATATGTCTGGGAGAGTTAATGTCCATCTTCAGTGCAAGATAATGAGAAATGATATACAGTATACTGAACCCGAACAATTACCCTAGACAAAGTAGAAAGGAAGGCCTTTCGTATCAATAATTCCCGCCCACTCACCAACTCTCCAACTCTCTGCAAACTCTCTATCTTCGCCGCAATGTAGCATCTCTCTCGCTATTCAATCGCTACTACAATAATAAGTGCTCCTCAGAGCTCTACCAGTGTATACCACCACCTCTATGTAGGGTACATGTACCCGTCTTGCAACACAATCCCACCCCTACTCTGTGCAACTCGCCAACTCAAGAGTGAAACGTTACTTCTAGACTTTCTTTTATTCAACAGCTGAGCTCTGGACCTCTTTCCCTCCTCCTATGACTTAAATGGTTTCAAACTCCGTGTGTCCGGGCATTTTGGCTCGAACGTCCCTTGATTTTGGCCCAGTCACTCTTTCAACTATGGGGGAGGCACTCGCTACAGGCAGTTCTGCCTTTTGTCTTCCTCACTCACATAGAAAAAAACAAAACAAAAAACGCTGGAAGACTTGAAGACTGGTGGCATCCCTGAAAAGTACGAAATGTGCAATTCCCAGCAGTAGGAAAACTGTTGGTAGAAAAAACATACAAGTCACAACCTACTGTCAGAGAGCAATAAAGATTAAGGGGCTTTCACACATCCAAGAGTGTAAACCCACATATCGGCTGTGTTTGGTACTAGTCTTGGACAAATTGGTCCCGACTGCAATTTCTGTACGCTTGCAACAGAATAGAACCGACCGATCCGACCGATAACCATCTGACATACAACCATAATCGGAATTCCACCGCCCATGAAACGAATGTAGGAACATTTGAATTTAACAGTCATTTTCAGAAGTTGACTGAAACCGAATAACGAAGACTAAGGCCGAAAAACGACTAAATAGGATTGTCTAATTGTCATATAGAAGATGCCGGTTCGTTAGTGCTGTGAAGGGACTGGGGTTCTCGAAAAAAGGCTCTAGTTCCGACGTTCATTAAACCGGGGACCACCTGTTTTTCACTTACAATCCAGACTCGGGTTATTTTCTATTTCACTCTATTTTATTATTTTATTTTCCTTTTTTCTTGGGGGTGGCTGAGTCAAGACAGAGCAAGAACAGGGAAAACACAAAAACAACATAAAACAACGAACAAACACAGATAAAAACACAAATTCACACACATCTAGGTCACCCAGGAGAAGACCCAGAGACCAGGGTCACCAAGGTCGCTCCAGCACTCCCCCGGCCCCCGACCACCCGGAAAGGTTCCGATCTCGGCAGGCAGACATACAGCGGAGCCAAAGCCACAAGCCCGCCCACCACACTTCCAGGCGCACCCTTCATATTAATCGTCTCCCCGGGCCAGGCGCCTGATGGACTATTATCTAGTCCAACTTGCGCCCGACCCCTTCCCCCAAATGACCACGAGTTCACTCAACTATTCACAAGCATACTCCTGTCCACCACCACTTCCCCTGCCTGATCTATAGTCATTCCTCTATCATCCAAAGCTTTTCTTAGACAGTCTCTCCATCTCAATGGGGGTCTTCCTGCCCTTCTATCTCCCCTTGTATCTGACTCACATATTCTCTTTGTAAGCCTTTCATCTCCCATTCGTTCAACATGACCATACCAGATCAGCACCCTTCTGTCCACTCTGGCTGACAAATGTTCCTGCTGCCCCACTCTCCTACGTATCTCTTCATTCCTCAATCCGTCTCTACGAGTAACTCCACACATATTCCTCAAGCAGCTCATCTCCATCACATCCAGCTTTCTTTTCTCCTTTTTCTTCAGAGCCCATGTCTCAGCCCCATACATCACTGTTGGCACAACAATTCCTTGATACAGTGCATTTTTTACTTTCATTCCGAGATTTCTCGTCTTCCACATACTTCCCATTGCTCCGAAAACCTTCCTTCCTTCACACACTCTCTGTTTTACCGCCATTTCCATACCTCCACTCCTGCTTATCGTTCCTCCTAGATATTTAAAACACTCTACTTGTTCTAATATTTCCCCATCCAGCCTCACATCTAGATTCACCCTATGATCTCCCATATTACACACCATTACTTTACTTTTATTGACGTTCACCTTCAGTGTCCTCCTTCCACAAACCACATTAAACTCTTTGACTACCCGCTGCAGTTTCTCCTCAGAATCCGCCACCAATGCTGTGTCATCAGCGAACAGCAACTGATTCAACTCCCAATCTCTACCATTCTTTCCTACTAAACCC
Source organism: Paralithodes platypus (assembly GCA_032716605.1). Taxonomy (NCBI): domain Eukaryota; kingdom Metazoa; phylum Arthropoda; class Malacostraca; order Decapoda; family Lithodidae; genus Paralithodes; species Paralithodes platypus. Next base: position 16,476,111 of record CM064542.1, on the reverse strand, counting down.
AATCCTCTTCCCATAGTTTTCCTTTTCACCTCCCTCACCACACCATCCATAAACATATTAAACAGCCATGGTGACATTACAAAACCCTGTCGCAAACCTACCTTTACCTCAAATCATTCACTTAACTCACCATTTCCTACTCTTAACACATGCTCTGCTCCTTTCATAAAAACTCTTAACTGCTTCTAACAAATTTCCTCCAATTTCATAAATCCTTAATACCGTCCACATTGCTTCACGATCCACACGATCATACGCTTTTTCCAAATCCATAAAGGCCCAAAATATCTCCTTATCCTTCTCTAAATACTTCTCGCATAACTGTCTTACTGCAAACATCTGATCCACGCACCCTCTTCCCCTCCTAAAACCGCACTGTTCTTTTCCTATTGCAACTTCCGTACACTTTATTATCCTCTCTATCAACACCCTGCCATACAGCTTTCCAACCACTGATAATAAACTAATACCTCTATAACTTGAACACTCCTGCCGATCTCCCTTCCCCTTGTACAATGGCACAATACATGCACTCTTCCAGTCTATTGGTACCATTGACACAGCAAAGCACACATTGAAAAGTCTCACCAACCAATCTATTATCACATCTCCACCCTTCTTTATACACTCCACAGCAATACCATCCAAACCTTCTGCTTTTCCCGCTCTCATTTTTTTCACTGCTTCTTTCACCTCAATCCTTTCATTCATTCCCTGCCACCTGAGTGGCCTGGGTAACCTATCTTCATCCACCACTGCTTCTCTTGCAACTCTTGCATTTAACAAAGATTCAAAATACTTGGCATATCTTTTCCTCACTTCAACTGGTTCCACTAGTAATTCTCCATTTTCATCTTTCACTGACTCTTCCCTCTTTTGTCCTCCTTTCCTTACTTTATTTACCTCCTTCCAGAATATCTTCTTTCGTTCTTCAAAATTCTCACTCAACCTTTGACTCCACCTTTCGTTTGCATCTTTTTTCGCTTCTCTAATTTTCCGTTTTGCCTCTCTCCTTTTCTCCTTGTACCTCTCCCATACCTCAACACTACCATCCTGTAAAACCCTCTCAAACCACTGTCTCTTCTCCTCAACTGCCTTTCTCACCGTATCATTCTACCTCTCGCTTCCCTTCCTGATACCTCTGCCTCCTACTTTCCTTTTACCGGAAATGAACCGGGCAAATATTTTCCTTTTTTTTATGCAACATACTGGTCCTGGAATGTTGCATTGTTGTACACTAGTAGCAGAACAATAAATACTAAGGTACAATGAATTTATATGAATGAATAAACCATAACACTCAGGAAAACTAGCTACGAAATCATTGTACCCGCGGTGAATCTTTAGAAAACAGTCCAAAAATATCGTTACTGCGGTGGCCCTTTAGAAATCAGAAACTGTTAGTTATTTGTTTACATATCTCTTTATCATTTCCCCTATCATCTGCTTTCAATCTCTATTATATACCGTAAATTTCTATCTACTGTATTTATTTATATATGTATCTAGCTATCCCCCTTATTAACACCTTACGAGCGGCCTATGCGGTTTATTTATGTGTACCGCACAGCGGGGTGTTTTTAGCCAAAATAGGGCTGTTTACGTGATCATTTTCATGCCTAAATAAGACCCAGAACGTAAAACAAGTACCTATCCCTGAAAGGGCATAAACAGAGCTTTCGAATGACACCATAACGATCCTTGTATGATGGATAGTTTTCTTGCAATAACCGTGCAACACGAGTGCAAAAAGCAGGTAATTCGGTACTTTCAGTACATAATTGAGTATGTAGCGAGTGAGAGAGGGAGGAGGGAGCTGAGATTTGTGTCAGTAGGTTCGCCGCGGTGGTCTGGAGCAGTCATACGCTCGCTAGTCTCCTGCCACCACTTGTCTCTCTCTCTCAGCCACATTACGTGCTGAAATTGCCACTCGAGTTATGTCGAGCGCCGCCACATAGTCCAGCTTTATTTAACTCGACTTATGTTGCTCGCCGCTAAATAAGGGTTAATGAACACTTTTTTTTTTTTTTTTTTTTTTTTTCTATATTCCAACTTACTTCCTCTCGGGCATAGGCTGAGAGCCTTAACATTCACCGCTTTACAATGAACAGTGAAGCCTGTGAGGTCTTGTTCCAGTCTAGGGAGTGAGACATGTGAAGCACGTAGAGCACAACGAGCACCTGCCATCTTGCCTTCACATGAGGCACGGTGCTCACTCATGGCCCGAAACGACCCCATCTCTGAAGCCACCTCATTCCCGTGCTTCACTGTCTCACTCCCTACACTCGGACTCTCACACTTACACACACACAACGCCACCTGTTGAGCAGATAACTCACCGTATACTGTATAGGCTATATACAGTATGCTTGATTTGGTTTCTATGGAATATATGAGTCATTTCTGATGTGATGGGCTTAAACAATAATTATTCCACTTGCTAAAAATGAACAAAAATTACACAAGTCAATATAATATGTTAACAAAAATAATCCCCAATCTTTTTTTGTAATTTATTCATGTGACCTCATTGAGGAGTGACCGCGTATGAATTTACCAGTGGCCATGGGATTGGGCCCATACGGGATTGGGCCCTTACAGGACTGGGCCCACACGGGACTGGGTCCAGACGGGACTGGGTCCAGACGGGATTGGGCCTAGACAGGATTGGGCCCAGACGGGATTGGGCCCATTCGGAATTGGGCCCAGACGGGACTTGGCCCATACGGAATTGGGCCCAGATGGGATTGTACCATTGATAAGGTAGCCTACAACCTCATCATAAAAAAAATGCCTCAAACAGCTCTCCTGGTGAAGCATTGGGGCCTGTGGGAAAGTTGGGGGTAACTCCTGATCCCTCCTGTGCCTCATCAAAAGGTGACACCTCAGGGTTATAGTCATCACCCACGTCTTCCCACTGAAACACCGAGAATGGGTCTTGGTTCTGACGACGCCCACGACGCACTGTGGGTGGCCGAGCATGCCCACGGCCATCACGGGAGGCGCGCACACTAGGGCGGGTAGGGCGGCCCCGAGAACGACGCCCACAGGTGGCGCAGGGGGGTTCAGGGTCATCCACATAGTCGTCTCCCCCTGATGGTGGCCCCATATAGTCATGGCCAGAGTCATCAGTCAGGTGTCCTTCCTCGTCAGTATCCTCCTCATAATCTGGCTGGGAACGATGGATGCGTAGGCGGCGTGTGGGTGGGCGAGGTGGGGAAGGAGTGGCAGGTGAGGCTATGTCTCCACGAGGTTCTGAGCTTCTTTGCCTGTGACGAGTGGTGGAAAGCAGAGTTTCATTGTCACTAGGCACAGGTACTGATGATGAGGGCTCAAAAATATCTTGAGCCTCACTTGTTGATGGCTGGAGAGTTGGGGAGGACCGTGGGAAAAGTTGTGGGTGGGCATGGCTGCGGCCGGCAGGGGTGGACGCTGCGGGGGCCTCGAACAAAGCCCGCTTAGCTTGCTTGCCCTTTTTGACAAATGTTCTGCTTTTCCCCTTTTCGGCAGTAGTATGTCTCCTGTCAGGGGACCCAGGAAGCATATATGTCGAAAGTGGGGGGTCCTCAACCCTCGGCAGTGGTGGGGGTGGTGGGGAACAATGGCGGTCGCCCAGGGCAACTTGGGTGGTTTGGGTAGATACGGGACACAATGGCCGCCCAGAAAACGATGAGTCACCACGCTCACCCTCACTCATGACCTCATTATATTCTTCATCACTCCTTTAGGCCTCCTCCCTGGCTGCCGCGGCCGCCTTTTCTAGTACCTGCTTCCTATAAAAGCGTATCTGGTAAGGCGATTTAGCTAGTGAAGGGCTTGGAGTGGCTTCACTCAGGCAAACTTGGAGGTTGACCTTGAGCTCTCCCACTCGCTCATTTTACTCACTTCACTCTCTTCACCTTCACCAGCTTCCACGACACCTGTTTCCCCACCATCAGGATCTGCATCGCTTGTTCACTGGCAAATCCCTTGAACTCAGGTTCTTCGTCAGTAGAATAATATGCACTCAATGAGTAACGAGACGAATGGCCACTGCTCGTCTCGTCAACATCACTATCACTGTCACTACCAGCTAAATTTAGCTCACGCAAGGTTCTATCTATTCTTCCGGGAGAAAGAACATCCTTGGCGAGGGGCCGTCGTGTAATACGACGAGTCGGGGCGGGCGTCGTAGGAGGCACCGAATCGGACACAGCGGAATAAATTTTTAGCATAGTATCCATAATGGCGTCAGGCTAGAGATTGATGCTGGGCTGTAATATGAGCGTGGTGGCGCTGCGTACCGCATGTAAACAAACAAAATCTACGCGCACGTTTCAAAAGCACAAATTCAATCAATGGCGCTCAATAGGCCATCCGAGTTCCACGGCGCTAGTTCGATTTGGCCTCCTTAGAGGCCATTCGGGTTCTGAGGGTTAATATTGTTGCCTTAAAAGATATATTATTCCGAAATATACCTTTCCTCACATACTGCCACACAGTATGAGAGGCGGCTGGAAAAAGAAATGAACCCTTTCACACTTTTATGATGCAGAGGTTGCCAGATTAGCAATAAGAAATAGAGTTCTCTCACTCTTATAATTACCTCTCCAAAATTAGTTTTCTGCCCACAGCTAACTCAAAGACAACTGCAGAGGTTGAAGTAACTAAACTAAAGGTTTATAAATATCCCTGATGGTAACAAAGGCTTTAAAGTATCCCCAATAGGCTCAACATTGCGTCATATGCGTGAAATGGTTAAAATAAACTAAAATAACTCGGAAAAAATCCTAAGAACAATTACCTATATATCTCGGTATGCTCACACCAATGAAATATTTAAATATCCTTGGTTATTCAAATTAGAAGATGTAAATACTTATTGTAGTGGTATATTTGCATTAAAATATTTGAATAATCATACTAATCCAAGAGTGTTTAGCTATCGCACTAATGTACCATAGCGTAAAATTATGGAATGAATTACCCTATCACATTCAAAATACACCTTCAATGTCTAGCTTTAAGATGTCCCTCAAGTCCCACTTAGTATCCAGGTATTGATATATTTGTATATTTATATATTGTAAAATGTACTGTATATAATATATAGTTTTATGTAGTGCAACATTATTCTGTGTCTGCATTGTGCAGGTGTGGAATAGAGTAATAATTAACCATGTATTATTGTGGATCCATATCTTCAATGTGGTTAACAATAGAACAAATCGAGTTATATTGAAGGTGCCTTAAAAAAAAGGTCCTGTCATAAGACTGTCGACTTATTGTGCATATTGTTTCTGGCTTAATAAACTAATTCAATTTCAAATCACTTCTAAACACCATGCAGTTCTGGAGAATCCTTCAACGAATGTGTACGAGTATGTGATCAATCTCTTTGGCCGCACCACCAGCATTGGAGTATCACGTCCAGCGGTGTGGATCTGGTCTCTGGAACCAGGACCCTGCAAACCTCAATTTCCTGGCGTTCACACTGCGGTTGAAATAGTAATGCTTTGCTTGATCTGACTTGAATTGTTTTCCAATTATTTTGAAGCCATTTCCTCTTGTGTATTTTGACTGATGAACTGTGAAGTACTTTTGAAAATCTATATTAGTAGTTCTCAATATATTTTTCAGTGATGGCACCCTGAACTCATGTAGTCCTTTCTGTGGCACCCTTTTTTTAACTGTCCCCTCACCTCACATGCATTTACCTATACAACAGAGTGTCTGTATTTGTTGATTTCATTAATTGAGTTTAGGAGTAAAGTCGGTTGGTGGAGGGAACATAATAATAATAATAACCGGTGCTCGAAAGATACTATACATAAGCTACATGCCCTAATAAACAATCATAAAAATCATCAGAAGAATGAGATTAACTTAAAAGTCAGGTACACACTAACATAAACATAATGAGCATGATCATTGATAATTAAATAAACAAAACTAGCAGATATTAACCAGAATGTATATAACTTCTTTAATTAAATACATGGGGTTCATGAGATCTATAGATACTTTTAATGTTAGGCTGAATAGACGACAAACATACTCGCATTTCTTCTTGAATTGTTTGTAATCTACTACAAATATTATTCTACAAAACTATATGATGTTGAAACGATCAAACCAAGGAAAAATTACTGACTAATCTTTCCGTCTGGTGTGGCAGCGTCTTCGCCTTGAACCTACACCCTGGAACTGCAAGTCAAAAGAGGAGCAGCGATGGGGGCCAAACCGCCACGACATCCCTTCGGGGGCACAAGATCCTAGGAATGGCTTCGGTTGCTCGGGCAAGTACTACATACTTTCAACACAACACACACAATATCATACTTTTCCCACACCGAGAAATGCTTCCCCGGCAAATACTTCTCGAACACTTCTTCTTGCCGGAGACATTGAAGGGAACCCTTGACCCACCCAGCCACACACACACATGTCCAACGTGCTCTAAATTAATCACGTCGAGTCAACAGAACAAGGGTTTTAGTTCTCTGCAATTCCAGTGGGAACTGGACCCCTTTCACATAGTGGGGAACTAGTAGGCAACAATCGATCAGGGCTAGACCCAGGTGAGGTTATAGGCATGTGATAAAGAGTCGCTGGAACTCCTGTTTCATTTGCTTGGCCTCTCTTATTGATTTGCTTTGTGCCTCATTTACACTGAGAGCAATCCAGCTAGCTCTCACAAACACCTCCTCCTCTTATCCACTTCACTACACTAAACATGCACACCACACTTCATTCGTCCACACCAAAATTTGTTAAAAATTATGAATTTTAGCCCAGCCTCGGAGTGCCCAGGGGGTGGACCATAAATGCCCCCACAACCGACCGACCATCCCCTGACGACCCCACAAAATTACCTGAACATCGGCCTGTTAGCCTTTCTATTGAAATCTGCAACATTCGTGGACTTTCCTCTAACTTTCACTCTGTTGAACACCATCTCTCCTCCTACAAACCTGATCTTCTCTTCCTCACCGAAACTCAGGTGTCTGTAGCAACATCCAGCAGCCCCTTTTCTGTATCCTCCTACTTTCTCTATCCTAGTTTCAAAGCCAAAGGTGGATGTTGTGCATATGTGCACAACAAACTCACTTGCTCTCGTGTTCCCGATTTTGACTCCTCTGAATTCTCAACTTTATGGCTCAAACTTTCCTGTCATTCTCTTACTAAATATTTCTGTGCTTTCTATCTTTCCCCTAACTCTACCAACTTTTCCAAATTCTTTGACTATCTAAACTCTACAGTGGAACACATTCTATCTATTTCTCCTTTCTCAGAAATCTCCATCTTAGGAGATTTCAACGTTCACCACCGCCAATGGCTCTCCTCTCACACTACTGACCCACCTGGTGAACAAGCCTACGTCTTTTCTATCATAAATGACCTAGAGCAGTTAGTTCAGCAACCCTCCTGTATCCCGGATCGCATCGGAGATCGGCCCAAAATACTTGACTTGTTTCTAACTTCTAACCCTTCTTCTTATACTGTCGATTTTGTCTCTCCTTTGGGCTCCTCCGACCATAAACTTATCTCTGTCAACTGTCCTATCTCTCCAGTACGGCCACCCGATCCTCCTAGCCGGCGGCGCTTATGGCACTTTGGCGCTGCTGACTGGGAGGCTCTCCGGCAGTGCTTCTTTGATTTCCCATGGAATGATTTCTGCTTCCGTGGCCGGGAACCCTCGGAGAGTGCTGAACGCATTACCGAGGTAATCCTATCGGGCATGGAAGCATACATTCCATTCTCTTTCTCTCAGATTAATGATAAAAAATCTTTGTTTACTCACGCCTGTTCTACAGCTGTCTGCAATAAGGAGGAAGCATTCAAACGGCACCGACGCCTTAAAACTCAAGACTCTCATTCTTCCTATGTTTCTGCCCGGAATCAAGCCAAATCTGTTCTTCGACTTGCCAAACACTCTTTCATCAATAATAAATGCACTGAACTATCCAACTCTAGCTCTTCCCAAGCTTTCTGGCATCTAGCCAAAAACCTCTCCAACAATTTATCTTCCTCGTCTTTCCCTCCCCTTTCCAACTCTGATGGCACAACCATCACTTCTTCCTCTGACAAAGCTAAACTCTTCGCTCAAACTTTTGCTAGAAACTCCACCTTGGATGATTCCGGTGCTATTCCTCCCTCTCCACCCTCCTCTCTCTTCTATCTATCTATTGCCGGACGCCTTACTCCCCTTACGAGGGTGGCTATACACAGAATGCCCCCAAGCGGACCTACTCCCTGTGAGAGGGACAACCCGAGCCAGTTTAGAGAAGGACTCACAGGATTGACCACTCAATTCAGGATCGAGGCCCTCTGTGTATCTTGTTAGCACTATTTTTCTACAGTGGTGTTCGGCTAATACATCCACTAACCTGCCTTACCCTTAGGTAAGCAGTACAGATTTGTATCAGGTTTACTCCCCTAGACAGGTTGCCAACCCAGGCTGACGAGTCCCATCCACCCGAATTTGTATAAGGTTGTCTCCTCTAGATGAGTTGCCGACCATGGCTAACGAGTCCCACCAACACTTTTCTTACTTACCTTTCCTCTCTCTTACTTATGCCTAATATCCTAATCTCTTCTAAAGATGTACTTTCTACCCTCTCTGGGCTTAACACTAATAAGGCGTACAGTCCGGACGGTGTTCCTCCTGTTGTTCTCAAAAACTGTGCTTCCGTGCTGACTCCCTGCCTAGGCAAACTCTTTCGTCTCTGTCTATCCTCTAACGTCTTCCTTTCATGCTGGAAGTTTGCTCACATTCAGCCTGTCCCAAAGAAGGGTGACCGCTCTCAACCCTCCAACTATCGTCCAATTGCTCTCATCTCTTGTCTTTCTAAAGTTTTTGAAACTATTCTTGCTTCCAAATTTCTTAAGCATTTCTCTTCTCATAATCTGCTTTCAGATCGCCAGTATGGCTTCCTTAAGGGTCGCTCTACTGGTGATCTTTCAAATCTTACTAACTCTTGGTCATCCTCCTTTCGGGACTTCGGTGAGACTTTTTCTATTGCACTAGACATATCGAAAGCCTTCGATAGAGTCTGGCACAAATCTTTACTTTCTAAACTACCCTCCTTCGGTTTCTATCCCTCCATCTGTGCCTTTGTCTCTAATTTCCTTTCTGGCCGTTCCATAGCTGTGGTTGTGGATAGCCATCATTCACTTCCTCACCCTGGTGGTGGTGTGGATGACGTAGTTGCTGCAGTTGACGAAGTATCTAAGCTGGACCCTGCTAATACAATGTACGTCATCCACGTTGGATCCAACGATGTACAGCGAACCCGGTCGGAAGATTTGCTTTTAAAGTACCAGCAGCTGATCATATCGTTTAAGGAGAAGTCATCAAGGATCATCGTCTCAGGAATCGTCCCCCGGCTTGGTGTAGAGAGCCGATTTTACAACATAGCCAGCAGCACAAATCGTTGTCTAGCAAACCTCTGCAGGAAGGAAAACGTGGGATTCGTCGACACCTGGGACAATTTCTACTACTATGACTATTTGTTTTCGGACGATGGAGTTCATCTGAACCAGGTGGGAGCAGCACGTTTTGGGCGTCTTCTCAACGATGCGGTGAAGGATTTTCGGAGAAGAAATCGACTCAGCACAGGACAACCAGGAAGGAGGACCGAAGACAGCGAGGGCGGCAACCTGCGAAGGAATTAAATGCTAATCTGTCAAGAACCGCGAATTTGGATAAAGCTCCACCAACACGACCCAAATTCAAAACCGCCAGGGATAACGACCGAGGACCGATGTCAGCCATGAATGTAAATGTAGATCCGATCAGAACCAAAAATTTGATTAAAGAACGTTCTGTGAGTTCTAAAACCGCAACTTTAAAGGTTTTCTATGCAAACGCTCGTAGCATACGCAATAAATTTTCAGATTTAGAGGAACTAGTGTTTACTGAAAATTATGATGTGATTGGTATAACAGAATCTTGGCTCAATACAGTAGATAGAGACTTTTTAGCAGAGTATTCACTTCCCGGTTATGTAATGTTTGAGAAAAGCCGAATAAATAAAAATGGAGGTGGCGTTTTATTTTATATCAAAGAAAGTCTTAACCCGACCCTCTTGTCAAAACCTCAAATTGTGAACGTCGACACATCTTTTGTGCTAATAAAGAATAATAAAGGTACAAAAATAATACTTGCATTAATATACAGACCTCCAGCTCAATCAGTGCAAACTGACCGAGAAATTTATGAACAAATTGCAGATGTAAGTAACTCACAAGATACCGTATTTTTTGGCGACTTTAATTTACCTGTGACCAAGTGGGGCGATACTCTTACTTCACACTCCGGACATGACTTGTATACGAACTTGCAAGAGAGTTCGCTTTATCAATTTGTTCGAACACCGACCCGTGGTAATAACGTTCTTGACATTGTACTTGCAACAAAAGAAGAATTAATAGAGAATTTGAATGTGGGTGATGAATTCAGTAACAGCGACCATCGTACGATAACTTTCACTTTAAACTTTACTAGTAACGAACCAAATAGTAGCATCGAAAAAGTCCCTAATTTCAAGAAAGCAAACTTTCATAAACTTAGAGCTATGTTTAAAGAAACTGACTGGAGCTTTTTAATTAACAAATAACGACATAAATACATCTTGGAAGTTATTCGAAACCACTTACCTAAAAGCAGTGCAAGACTGCATACCATCGAAAATACGGCGTCCAGGCCATAATAATAAGCCCAAATGGTGGAATAAAGATATTTCAAACTGCCTGCTTGCTAAAAAATTTGCTAATGATAGATTAAAATCCTCACAAAATGACGAAGAACGGGTGAAATTTGTAGAGCTACGACGCAAAGCCAAAAAGTTAATTAAGCAAAGTAAAAAGACCCTAGAGTTACATATTGCGAATCAAAGTAAAACAAACCCGAAAGAATTCTATAGTTATATCAGAAAGAAAAAAGTAGTTACTTCAACTGTTGGACCGTTAGTCGATGAAAATGGAGAATACACCAAAGACGAAGTACAAATGAGTAATGCCCTCAATACCTTCTTTGCATCAGTGTTTACAACAGAAGACCTCAGTGATATCCCTACACCATTGCCGATTCGGATTGATAATTCAGATGTTCTAAGCAATATCACCGTTTCAGAGAGAGAAGTATTGAATTGTTTAGATAAACTCCAGGTAAATAAAACGCCTGGACCTGATACAATCTCGCCTAGAGTTCTAAAGGAAGCTAAGGATGAGCTCTCCAAACCACTGACATTATTTTTCAATAAATCCTTGCAGTCTGGAACTATGCCTGATCAGTGGAAGATAGCCAACGTAACACCGATATTAAAAAATGGCAGCAAATCCCTACCCAGTAACTATCGTCCAATTAGCTTAACCTCAGTTGTATGTAAAATGCTAGAAACGGTCATATGAGACAGACTCGTAAATCACTTAGAGGAAAATAACATACTTAAAGATACTCAACACGGCTTTCGTAAAAAACGTTCCTGTTTAACCCGTACAGCCCCAGCGACGCGCCTGACGCGTCGGCGATGTATGTAACGCACAGCCCCAGAGACGCGCCTGGCGCGTCACCCTAATTGCGCCGACCGTAACCTCAGGTGTAGCCACTCAAGAGGGCTCAGATTTGTATGGGAACTGTGTACGTATCCCACGCAACCGTGCCGATGGTTGAAAACTCTCAAAGTCCACGTGCGTGCGCGCGAGCGCGCAATAACCTGTTTTTTTGGGATAATTGCCTTCAATTTTTTACTCTTATAAAATCCGTTTTCGGGGGCTCTGTAGGACCATTTTTTAAGCTTTTTGAGCGGTTTTTCGTGGTTTTTCCTTCATTCCTAACCCATTCGCTATTGTTTCTGGAATAAAACCATTTTTGAAAACCGGCCGGGTTCTGGTGCGCAAACATTACAAAACTAGCCGGGGCTCCACGGGTTAACAAACCTCTTAGACTTCTTCCACGATATCCTCAACCTCTACGATGAGAGTAAAGCTGTAGATATTATATACCTTGATTTTCAAAAGGCCTTTGACAAAGTTCCCCACAAACGTTTACTGCTAAAACTAAAAGTGCATGGAATACAAGACGGTGTGTTGAAATGGATAGAAAATTGGCTCAGCGACAGAAAGCAAAGAGTAGTCATAAACGGTAAGGCATCTAAATGGACCAATGTAAGTAGCGGGGTACCCCAGGGATCGGTACTAGGACCAATTATCTTTCTAATTTACATCAACGACATAGATGAGGGTCTCACCTGTACAATCTCAAAATTTGCTGACGATACAAAAATTGCAAATAGCGTACTATCAAAAGATCAAGTTGACGATATGCAACACAATCTAGATAAATTGTCACATTGGGCCCAAATTTGGCAAATGAGTTTCAATGCGGATAAATGTAAAGTACTACATATCGGATACCTAAATGAGAAAGCAAACTATTCGATGAATGGCACTCAGCTTAAGAATGTAAACAGAGAAACCGATCTGGGAGTAACAATATCGAGTAACCTAAAACCGAGTCAACAATGTTCAGAAGTTGTTAAGAAGGCAAACAAAATAATTGGCTTTATAGGCAGATCATTTGAGCATAAATCCAAAGACGTAATCCTAACCCTTTACAATTCCTTAGTCCGCCCTCTTCTGGAATACTGCTTTCAATGCTGGTGCCCTTATTACCAAAAAGACATAAACAAGCTAGAACGAGTTCAACGTAGAGTTACCAAAATGATACCTAGCCTAAAGAATAAACCATACGAAGAGCGTCTTAGAGAATTAAATCTATTTCCTTTAACCCAGCGCAGATTAAGAGGTGACTTAATTCAAGTGTTCAAAATCATCAAAGGCATCGACAATATGAACTGTAGTAAGTACTTCACTATCGACCAATCTAATTACACGCGGGGAAACGGTTGCAAAATTATTGGTAAATATTTTAACTCGCACGAATCTAAGAATTTCTTCTTCAATCGAGTTGTCAACTTGTGGAATGGGCTTTCCCGAGACGTTATAGACTGCAGCACTGTTGATTCATTTAAATTCCGCCTAGACAAATATCTCGCATCAAACCCGCGACTGACTGCGTTTGTAAATGAATAACTTTATTTTATCCTCCCCTCAGTTACTAACCCATATGTCCCCTACTAACTTCTTAGTCCTGCCACGTTAGTGGCAGGGCAGTAGTTCCCTTTCCAATGTTCCCTTACCCACTCTAAACCACTGTTTGGACACTTGATCCTCAGTGTTTTGGAGGACAAGCAGCCTAGAAGGGTCACTAGATCTGTTGTTGCTTGATTTCCTTTGTACTCCTTTGTACCCTATAAACTCCGGTGTTCCTCAGGGCTCTGTCCTATCTCCTATTCTCTTTCTATTTTTTATAAATGATCTCCTCAACTGTACCTCAATTCCCATCCATTCATACGCAGACGACTCAACCTTACACTACTCCATTAGTTTTTCAGAACGCCCCAGCCAGCAATCCCTCAACGACAAACGTAATGAAGCCATAGAACTCTTAAATTCTGATCTAAATACTATCTCCAATTGAGGCAGAGAAAACCTTGTTACCTTTAATGCTTCCAAAACCCAATTTCTCCATCTATCGACCCGTAAGGAACTCCCAGCGGAGTATCCCTTATTCTTCAACAATACAAAAATCAATCCTTCATCTTCTCTCAATATTCTTGGTGTCTCTTTTTCTTCTTCTCTCAGTTGGAAGGACCATATTACTAGTCTTGCTAAGGCAGCCTCCCAGAAGCTGGGTGTGCTCAACCGCCTTAGGGGGTTCTTTTCCCCTGCACAGCTTCTTGCTCTGTACAGGGGCATAGTGCGTCCTTGTATTGAGTATTGTTCACATGTGTGGGGAGGTTCCTCTCACACCGTTCTCCTAGACAAAGTTGAAAGGAAGACCTTTCGTATCATAACTCCCATCCACTCACCAACTCTCTGCAATCTCTCTCTCTCCGTCGCAATGTTGCATCTCTCTCGCTATTCTATCGCTACTATAATAATCACTGTTCCTCAGAGCTTTCCCAGTGCATACCACCTCCTTTACATAGGGCACGTGGTACCCGTCTTGCAACTCAATCCCACCCGTACTCTGTGCAACTCTCCAACCCGAGAGTGAAACGTTACTCTCAAACTTTCTTCTACTCAACAGCTGAGCTCTGGAACTCTCTCCCAGAATCAGTCTTTCCCTCTTCCTATGACTTAAGCTGCATTTTGTGTCACCCCAAAGTCTGATAACCCACTCTCATTAAAGTGTGGTGGCACAAAATGACAAGGGGCGATCCAGACTTTTAAATATATACATTATATGGACAACCTTTCCTGACTATTTTTAAGAATGAAAGTAAATATGCATTGCAGAATAATTATTACAAAGCAAATAAAGACAAAATAAAAGCGAAATAGCGTAATATACCAAATATCATTAGGTATGTCAGGGACTGGAATAATCGACAACAGAACATATCGGCAATAAATTTGAATATATACAATTTAAGATGTGTTGTGACATTACATATTAGGTGAAATTATAAAACATATTTATTTGTTTAATAGTAGAGCAAGAAATATTCGCATACATAGACATTTCCATAATTCTGAGTAGGAGTGACGGATTAATTACCGTGACGAACACTGATTTTCTGAACTTGACTCTTGGTCAAGGTCACGAGGCTAGATACCCCACCCACCCACCCACCCCTCGATATATCTACGTTCCTACTGGCCCTCACGCAGCCGTGGTGCTTAGCGCGGTCGAACCTATATTTCACAAATGTTATATTTATATATATGTGTGTACTGTTACTTAGTAATATTGTATTGTGTAACCTAATCAACCCGAATGATATACATTTTTAAGTAAGAATACACCGAAATATAATCGTGATTAGGCTCGAATGGAGTGGCACCGCGGCTGCGGCCAATGTTTATAAACAACATGCTTTAGGCCTACATATCAAGATCAATAATTAATGATCCATCATTTCGATATTATTTTGATTTAGTTGAATTTGTAAAAAATTGTGATGACTATTCCTATAATATAATCGCTTACTTTGAGGTATTATATAATAACTCCGGTAGGTTATCGGCCTTCTATAGGATTATGACGCTTCTTTCGGATATTCTGAGGATATAGTTAGGTACATTTATAATTATCACATCCAAATCGATTATTTGTATATGGATATATACACAAAGTCTTAAAACTGTTATCAAGTTCCGAAAGTCAGAATCGGGTTGAGTTTAGACCCTGTGGAAGAGCAGGGTTGAGTTGGCTTGATATTGGACACCCTTTTATGGCATTTGGGTGTGAAATACGACACCATTTCCAGTCTATCGGAGATAGTGATGGTAAAGGAAAATGCGGTATTGAATTGCTTCAAACTCTGTGTGTCCAGGCATTTTGACTCGAACGTCCCTTGATTTTGGCCCTGTCACTCTTTCAACTATGGGGGAGGCACTCACTATAGGCAGTTCTGCCTTTTGCCTCCCTCAATCACATAGAAAAAAAAACAAAAAAAAACATTTGCTTCCATGGGACACAACACATATACTTGGCCCTGTTCCCCATGTTTCCTTCACCCTTCCTCAAACCCTCACCCCGCTCCCTCCTTCCAACCCATAAACCCATTCTACCCCTTATTCCCCAATCCACCCCATCCTAAGCAACCCAATCCCCCTCCTCCTTTACCCCAATCCCCACTCCTACCACCATATACTTCCTCCACCCTTCCTACCCCACCCTCACCCCCACCTCATCCCCGTGAAGCAGCAGCACCTAATACACACCCCACACATAAAATCAACATCCTTCAGTCAAACATAGATGGCATAAACACCAAAAAACAAGAACTCACACACATCATCAAACAACCCAGGTGTCTGTAGCAACATCCAGCAACCCCTTCTCTGTATCCTCCTACTTTCTCTATCCTAGTTTCAAAGCCAAAGGCGGATGTTGTGCATATGTGCACAACAAACTCACTTGCTCTCGTGTTCCCGATTTCGACTCCTCTGAATTCTCAACTTTATGGCTCAAACTTTCCTGTCATTCTCTTACTAAATATTTCTGTGCTGTCTATCTTTCCCCTAACTCTACCAACTTTCCTAAATTCTTTGACTATCTAAACTCTACAGTGGAACACATTCTATCCATTTCTCCTTTCTCAGAAATCTCCATCTTAGGAGATTTCAACGTTCACCACCGCCAATGGCTCTCCTCTCACACTACTGATCCACCTGGTGAACAAGCCTACGTCTTTTCTATCCTAAATGACCTAGAGCAGTTAGTTCAGCAACCCACCCGTATCCCGGATCGCATCGGAGATCGGCCCAACATTCTTGACCTGTTTCTAACTTCTAACCCTTCTTCTTATACTGTCGATCTTTTCTCTCCTTTGGGCTCCTCCGACCATAAACTTATCTCTGTCACCTGTCCTATCTCTCCAGTACAGCCACCCGATCCTCCTAGCCGGCGGCGCTTGTGGCACTTTGGCACTGCCGACTGGGAGGCTCTTCGGCAGTACTTCTTTGATTTCCCATGGAATGATTTCTGCTTCCATGGCCGAGGACCCTCGGAGAGTGCTGAACGCATTACCGAGGTAATCCTATCGGGCATGGAAGCATACATTCCATTCTCTTTCTCTCAGACTAATGCTAAAAAATCTTGGTTTACTCATGCCTGTTCTACTGCTGTCCGCAATAAGGAGGAAGCATTCAAACGGTACCGACGCCTTAAAACTCAAGACTCTCATTCTTCATATGTTTCTGCCCGGAATCAAGCCAAATCTGTTCTTCGACTTGCCAAACACTCTTTCATCAATAATAAATGCACTGAACTATCCAACTCTAGCTCTTCCCAAGCTTTCTGGCATCTAGCCAAAAACCTCTCCAACAATTTCTCTTCCTCGTCTTTCCCTCCCCTTTCCCACTCTGATGGGACAACCATCACTTCTTCCTCTGACAAAGCTAAACTCTTCGCTCAAACTTTTGCTAGAAACTCCACCTTGGATGATTCCGGTGCTATTCCTCCCTCTCCGCCCTCCTCTCTCTTACTTATGCCTAATATCCTAATCTCTTCTAAAGATGTACTTTCTACCCTCTCTGGGCTTAACACTAATAAGGCGTACGGTCCGGACGGTGTTCCTCCTGTTGTTCTCAAAAACTGTGCTTCCGTGCTGACTCCCTGCCTAGGCAAACTCTTTCGTCTCTGTCTATCCTCTAACGTCTTCCCTTCATGCTGGAAGTTTGCTCACATTCAACCTGTCCCAAAGAAGGGTGACCGCTCTCAACCCTCCAACTATCGTCCAATTGCTCTTATATCTTGTCTTTCTAAAGTTTTTGAAACTATTCTTGCTTCCAAATTTCTTAAGCATTTCTCTTCTCATAATCTGCTCTCAGATCGCCAGTATGGCTTCCTTAAGGGTCGCTCTACTGGTGATCTTCTTTCATATCTTACTAACTCTTGGTCATCCTCCTTTCGGGACTTCGGTGAGACTTTTTCTATTGCACTAGACATATCGAAAGCCTTCGATAGAGTCTGGCATAAATCTTTAATTTCTAAACTACCCTCCTTCGGTTTCTATCCCTCCATCTGTGCCTTTGTCTCTAATTTCCTTTCCGGCCGTTCCATAGCTGCGGTTGTGGACGGCCATTGTTCACTTCCTCACCCTATAAACTCCGGTGTTCCTCAGGGCTCTGTCCTATCTCCTATTCTCTTTCTAATTTTTATAAATGATCTCCTTAACTGTACCTTAATTCCCATCCATTCATACGCAGACGACTCAACCTTACACTACTCTCTTAGTTTTTCAGAACGCCCCAGCCAGCAATCCCTCAACGACAAACGTAATGAAGCCATAGAACTCTTAAATTCTGATCTAAATACTATTTCCAATTGGGGCAGAGAAAACCTTGTTAACTTTAATGCTTCCAAAACCCAATTTCTCCATCTATCTACCCGTCAGGATCTCCCAGCGGACTATCCCTTATTCTTCAACAATACAAAAATCAACCCTTCATCTTCTCTCAATATTCTTGGTGTCTCTTTTTCTTCTGCTCTCATTTGGAAGGACCATATTACCAGTCTTGCTAAGGCAGCCTCCCAGAAGCTGGGTGTGCTCAACCGCCTTAGGGGGTTCTTTTCCCCTGCACAGCTTCTTGCTCTGTACAGGGGCATAGTGCGCCCTTGTATTGAGTATTGTTCACATGTGTGGGGAGGTTCCTCTCACACCGCTCTCCTAGACAAAGTTGAAAGGAAGGCCTTTCGTATCATTAACTCCCGTCCACTCACCAACTCTCTGCAATCTCTCTCTCTCCGCCGCAATGTTGCATCTCTCTCGCTATTCTATCGCTACTATAATAATCAGTGTTCCTCAGAGCTATCCCAGTGCATACCACCTCCTTTACGTAGGGCATGTGGTACCCGTCTTGCAACTCAATCCCACCCCTACTCTGTGCAACTCTCCAACCCAAGAGTGAAATGTTACTCTCAAACTTTCTTCTACTCAACATCTGAGCTCTGGAACTCTCTCCCAGAATCAGTCTTTCCCTCTTCCTATGACTTAAATTGCTTCAAACTCCGTGTGTCCAGGCATTTTGGCTCGAACGTCCCTTGATTTTGGCCCTGTCACTCTTTCAACTATGGGGGAGGCACTCGCTATAGGCATTTATGCCTTTTGCCTCCCTCAATCACATAGAAAAAAAAAAAAAAAAAAAAAAAAATATATTCAATTGTCATCTTAAGCAGGGATCCCACTGTGTGAATCGAATCGGCGATGGCGAATGCTGTGCGACTGCCTTTTTTTGTCTATGTCCATATTCGGCGGCAAACCAAGTGTTTTCAATAAGCGAATTAGGCGAAACAAGCGATGGTCGTGCGAAAGTAGCACGAGTACCGTGCGATGACGGCGACTGTGAGGCGATAATAGCGAATGTTGGACGACAATTTTATGGCGAATCAGAACGAATGCTGCGACAGGCGTTGGCGACAATTGCGATGCCGCTGCAATTATGGTGCGCATACAAATGGTGCGATTACACAGCGAATGTTGTGCGAAAATGGCGAATGACGGACGAATGTCGCACATACGTTCTTCTGTAATCCCACATACCGGTGACATCCTTTTGTTCTGGCTACTATTAAACGATTTTATTCAGCTTAGGAAAGATGTTTACCCCATATGAAAAAAGGCTATAATAATAATAATAATAATAATAATAATAATAATATTTATTCAGTTAGCATTTTACAGTGTTGGTACCACATAATATGTTACAAATATGACATGTACCAGCCTTGCATAATTCCAACTAAGGATAGCCCAATAAGGCCGTTAGACGTATTTCCATTGGGGGTCCTTGTGGGATTAGGTTAGCTGGGGAAAAAGAGGAGAATAAAAGAAGTAGATACTTTAGAGAAAGTATTTCTAGGGGGTTATTTTAAGATACCTTACATCCTATAGTAAATATCAGTAATCCGTAATCAGTAATCATTTCTGTCTGTTTTGCCTATCTCTTATGTCGTATTTAGTAGTAGACATAAGCTTGGTGCTCCCTTCTCGCAGCTGTCCGGTTCCAGTGTTCCTTCAGGCTACGTCTGAAGGAATACAGTGTTCTCTTTTCACGGACTGACTGGGGTAGGTCATTCCAGTCTTTGATGGCAGTGAAGAAGAATGTTTGCTTACCCTGTCCTTGGATTCTCGGGACCGTAAAATTAAACATCCTGTTTCTTGTATTATGTCCACTCCTCTCATTTGCTTTAACAAAATTACTCTTTAGATACTCTGGAGCTCTGTCATAGAATATCTTGAAGGAATTAGTGAGCCTGATTTGTTTGGCCCTGTCAGAGACATTGAGCATACCTAGTGACTGAAGTTGTTCCTGGCCATCATGTGATCTGGGTCCTAGGTTCAGCATGAACCTAACCATTTTATTTTGAGTGACCTGAAGTTTGTGCTGTGCTGATTTAGATGATGCAGAGTACCAGGATGACACAGAATAGTCAAAATGACATTGAACAAGCGCTTGGCAAAGGGTCTTTTTGATCGCCCCTGGCGAGCATCCCACCTGTCTATACAGGTATTTTATCTGTGCTCTACACTTACTCAGGATAGATTCCAAAATTGTTTCACCTGACAAAGTCGAGTCCAGTTTTAGTCCGAGATATTTAACTTGTGACACTGTTGTTATAGGAATATCATTACAGTTGACCGAGAAGCCCACAATGTCTTTCAGTTTGCGTTTTGTTCCACATAAGATGGCTTCCGTCTTGCCCAGGTGAAGAGATAGTCTATTGTCCACTAGCCAATCACTTCATGATTCTAGTTCTTTGGAAAGTGAAGCGGCAATACTTATTGGGTCTTTTCCTGAAACCAGAAGCATGCTGTCGTCAGCATACAGTAATAATTTACACGAGACGCTCAGTTCCATGTTGTTTACATAACAGAGAAAGAGTAAGGGACCAAGGATGCTTCCCTGCGGGACCCCACAGTTAATTGGCATAGGATCAGATATATTATCATCAATTTTGACTCTTTGTGTTCTACCACTAAGATAATATTTAAACCAGTTCACTGACCCAATGCCCATTGGTTGTAGTTTATTACAGAGGATATCATGGTCTACTGTATCAAACGCTTTTTGTAGATCAAGAAGAACCATACCGGTGTAGTTACCTTTAGACATTTCGTTACGAATGTGATCTGTTAAGTGGATGAGACAGGAGTCTGTCGAGTACATGCATCTGAAACCTGATTGAAACTTATAGAATAGATCTTTTTCTTTGAGGTAGTGTTCAATTTGGGTGTATACAATTCTTTCAAGGATTTTAGATACAATACATAATATGCTAACTGGTCTGTAGTTGCCAACATCTAGTTTATTTCCTTTCTTGAATAGAGGGGTTACAATAGCTTCCTTCAGTTCAGCAGGTACAGTGTTGGTGTTAATTGACAGGTTGATGATGTGGGTTAGGGGACCTGCTATACCAATGGCTCCATCTCGTAGAAATTTGGCAGGAATTTTGTCTGGTCCTGTGCTTTTATGTACATTTAGGTTAGAGAGCTCGTCAAATGTGTATTTTGGTGTAACATTTTGCAATCCAATTGTGTTCGGGTGTATGCCTTTATCCCTGTAGAAATTTCGAAAGGTGGCCGTTGTTGTCGTGTATTTATTGAGAGGTTGCGGTAGGTTCTGTGCAAGTGTGTTTGCTATGGATGTGAAGAAGGAGTTGAAGTAGGTTGAAATTTGTCGTTTATCGTGGCAAACCTGATCATTAATGTTGAGAGCAATATTAGTGTTAGACGAATCCCTTGCCTTGTTGCTGTAGCCTGTTGTTTTTAAGTGCCTCCATAGTTTTTTGGGGTTATTCTGATATTCCTCTGCCTTACTGTGGATATAATTAGATTTTGCTGATTTGATTTTCATACTTAGTTTATTCCTAGCCCTGTTGAACTCATGTTTCAGACCTTGATCCTGTCTATGTTTCACTAGCCTTTTTAACAGATTGTCTCTATGTTCCAGATGTTAGACGAATCCCTTGCCTTGTTGCTGTAGCCTGTTGTTTTTAAGTGCCTCCATAGTTTTTTGGGGTTATTCTGATATTCCTCTGCCTTACTGTGGATATAATTAGATTTTGCTGATTTGATTTTCATACTTAGTTTATTCCTAGCCCTGTTGAACTCATGTTTCAGACCTTGATCCTGTCTATGTTTCACTAGCCTTTTTAACAGATTGTCTCTATGTTCCAGATGGTGTATGTCATTGTTGATCCATGGGTCTGACCTTGCTTTAATTCATATGTCTTTCAGAGGAGCTATTTCGTCTAGGATGTTTGTGATGATGGTTCTGAAGCCAACCCATGCATCATTAACGTTTGTATTTCCAAACACTGGAGACCAATCTGTATTCCGTAAAATGTCCAGAAATCTTTCTTTGTTGTAGTTTCTGAGTGACCTTGTTTTGATGACCTTGTGATTCTCTAGGGTAATTTTTGTGGTTTTCCGTGTGCAATATGTAACGAAGTGATCATTTATCCCAGTCTGCATAACCCCTGATTGTGATATTTTGTCCTCTCTGTTACAATTGATATGGTCTAATATTGTAGCAGTGTTCTCAGAGATACGTGTGGGGGTTGTGATGAGTTGTTTGTGATTGTGCATTGTCAGTATGCCTATATTCTCGTACAAACCTATTATTTCGTTGTTTGTAACACAAGTTAAAATCCCCTAGTATAATGGATTCATTCTGGGGGTCTAGTAATGACAAAGTTCGTTCAAATTTGGTCAAGAATTGTGTGTCGTCTGGTGGCCTATAGCACACCCCAATTGTGTTGGGTTTTCTACTAGGCAGGTGTAAGTTGATCCACAGAGCTTCGTGGCTTTCTACATGGAGGTCGGTCCTAGTTGTGTGTGTGAGGTTGTTTTTTACATACAGACATACTCCTCCCCCTTGTCTATTGCGATCATTACGAACCATATTGAAACCTTGAATGTTTATTTCACCATCGTTTATACTCGAGTCCAGCCAGGAATCAGTAATTGCAATTATTGAAGCTTTGGCCATATTAGCTAACAAGATTATTTCTGACAATTTATGGTACATTGATCTGGCGTTAATGTGGATAAGGTGGAGCCCTTTGTTGGTGAACACTCTGTATTCATCTTTGAATGTTTCCTGGCTGGATTCTGAGTTGTTAATACTTGGTTCATTTACATTAACATTCGGTAATAAATGTATGGTTAATTTAGTTAAAGTGGACTGTATATTAATTGATATTAAAGGAACATTAACCATATAGAATATATTTACCCTTAGATGAACTCAGCTGGTGATTGGAGGATGGCGGAAAATAGGCTAGATGACTTGAAGTGGTTAGTAAAGTAAACAGCGTATGAAAAGAGGCTACAATAGGCTAGGATAGGCTAGATATTTACGTTAAGTTGTGCTAATTAACAAAGATGATGATGTAGTGACTATATGGAATATGAGATGAAAAGTGAAGCGAAAACACCTGGTGAAGTAACGGAACTTTAAGAAGAAGGCTTAGCGTGTGTAGCTGGGACGGAGGTTGGTTGGAGAGTGGGCGAGCGCGTTATGTTTGTCTCTGTCGTGACATACCACGCACGCGCATAACATATGGAAAATGTATCCCATCTTCTTTACAATGAGATACTTGTAAACAATCTTAAATAACACAAATATATATATATATATGGGAATTATAATCCTACAATACTTTCCCATATACAACTATAGAATAATATATTCTACCCAATCATGGAACGTTCGACCAAGGTTATGGAAGCGTTCAACTTAAGACTACGGAATACGTAACGCTACATCAACCCAGATTACGTAACATCGAGACTGTTCATACTAGTTTGAGTACACTAAGTATGGACATATTCCCACCAACAGAAAATATAAAAAATGTACATGATTAGATTTGCCCGGAGGCAATCTTATCCCGCCAAGCTTGGGAGGATATCTGGGCTGCCTGTCGACGTGGGCGTTCGCCAGACGCGTCAACAGGCTGCGCCGAAGTAGAAGCCAGAGAGGGGACTTCAATGGATAACTGATCTGAGGGGGTGTCCTTGCGATCGAGGTCACCCTCAAGAGGATATAGTCGGACTGTTGGCCGTGTGATTACTCCAGTCCTGGTGCGAACCTTTGCTACCCGAACCTCACCATCACGACCTGGTAACAACTCCTCTATCCGACCCAATTTCCAAAATGCGCGCGGGCCCTCCTCATGGATGATTACCACGTCCCCTACCCTAGGCCAATGACCTTTTAATGGTGTTAGTTTATTCTTTTGCGCTTCCCTTAAAGTCACCAGATATTCTGTTGATCAGCGATGCCAAATATCTGGCGATAATTTACGAATGTATTTGTAGCGGGCCGATATCACTTCCTTACTTATGTAGTTTGGATCTTCCATAGTATCCTCGTCATGCTCTTCAGGAAGATCCCGCAGTCTGTATCCACGTACCAGTACTGAGGGTGTGATTGGGGTAAGGTCTTCCAAATCACCAGAAGCATAGTATAGAGGGCGATCATTTACGGTGGCTTCAATCTCCAAGAGTATGGTGTTGAGTTCCTCAATCGAGATGAGAGCTCTACCCAACACCTTCTTCAGACCCGCCTTCACGATGTCTATGGCTCTCTCCCATATGGCGCCAAACCAAGGCGCTCTGGCGGGAATGAAACGCCATTCGCATTTTACATCCGCTAGGCAGGTCTGAATCTTAGGATTGTTGCTCACTTCTTTAAGATATGTAGATGCCCCTATGAAAGTCTTTGCATTGTCACTCAGCATGATACGCAGATATCCCTGTCTACTGCAGAATCTTCGGAAGGCATGTAGGAAGCTATCACAAGTGAGGTTGGTGACCAATTCCAAGTAAATTGCCCTGGTAACAGCACAAGTGAAAAGTATCATATACACCTTAAGATTGGGTGAATCTTTCACAGGGTTTGCTCCACTGTAGTCAACCCCGGTAACTTTGTAAGGGTCACCTGGGGTGGTTCGCAGGTTTGGTAAGGGAGGAATTCCGACGGGATCATAATGTGTTCCCTGTACTCTTCTACACTTTAAGCATTTGCGAAGGACTTTCTTGACCACCTGCCTGATTCTAGGCACCCACCATCGTTGTCTTACATAGGTGACTATATGACCAACCCCATAATGACAACAGAGTCGGTGACACCTATCGATGATAAGATGGGTGAGGGGATGATTGGGGGGCAGTAGTATTGGATACTTACTTGCCTAAGAGAGGGCTGCCAATCGTAATCTGCCTCCGCAATGTATCAAGTCCCCCTTCAAGTGTAAGCCCAACTGGTTGATCAGGTTATTCCTAGACTTTGTTCCCTTAACCAGTAATTT
The DNA here is from genome assembly GCA_032716605.1 of Paralithodes platypus. Taxonomy (NCBI): domain Eukaryota; kingdom Metazoa; phylum Arthropoda; class Malacostraca; order Decapoda; family Lithodidae; genus Paralithodes; species Paralithodes platypus. The sequence continues at coordinate 16,451,234 of CM064542.1, read as the reverse complement.
ATATTCCTGCGTATATATTTCTTGTTGACAGAGCTTATGTAATAATTTATCTGCAATTCTGATCTCCTTCACATTGAGGTAAGCACTACCTATGGGCGGTGTGCCTTTAATTTTTGCTTTTACATTTTCTACAAATCGTATCACCCATGCTGTAACACGTAACTTCTCATAGCTGCTGAATCTATCCCAGTCCCATAACCGTGTGTCTTCGTCAGGCACCGAGTCAATTACCGGTGCCACAATAGCAGTGTGTTGCTCGCTCAAATCTATATTCTCTGGCCATTCGTTGGGATCATTAAGCCAGCATGGGCCATTCCACCACAACGCAGAAGATTTGAGAAATTTAGCAGAGACACCACGAGTAATCCAGTCACTTGGATTCTCTTTGGTAGACACATACCGGAACTGTGCGGTTGGGAGCAGGGTACGAATTTCGCCAACACGGTTGGTGACGTACACTGGTAGCTTCTTTCGGCTATGTAACCAGTAGAGCGTAATTTGGCTGTCACTCCATATAACTGTCTCCGAGATATTTAGCAAATTGTTAAAAGTTTCCTCTACAAAGTGAACGAGTCTAGCAGCCAACAGAACTGCAGTCAGCTCTAATTTTGGGATGGAAAGGGATTTGATCGGGGCGACTTTCGCCTTGGCCATGACTAGACGGCTGCCACTTGTGTCAACAAAGTATATGGCGGTGCCGTACGCGACCTTGCTAGCGTCTGAGAAGGCATGAATGGAAACAGGATGGTCCATGACAACTACCCGAGGAAAATTAAAACCCTTACAGAGACGAAGATCCGATATAATGTCTTCCCACTCCTGAACCAGATCGCCAGTCAAAACCTCATCCCAACCTAATTTTATCCTCCATAATTGCTGAAGGAATAATCTCGATTTGATCGACACTGGTAGAACTATCCCCAAGGGGTCAAAAAGTTTAGCCGTCATACTCAAGCAAATTCGTTTTGTAATCTGCGAATATTGCGCGTACTGAATGCCGAATGAGAGGGTATCGATGTCCGTTCTCCAAAACAACCCTTGCACTCTAATATGTTCCTGCTGTACAGCCGCCACACCATCCCGTTGCAGTACAGTCCGCAAAACAGAATTATTAGTTGCCCATTCACGCAAATGTAGATGGGCGTCATTCATAATCTCTCGGACTAAAGCATAGGTATCAATCAGGAAATCTTCATTTCCTGTACCCAGTAAATTGTCTATGTACAACCCTGACCGAATCTGATGAATAACCTGCGGATCTGCACTGACATACGACAAATGTATTAAAATGGTGGCGTTTAAAAGGAATTGGGAACAAGTCGCTCCAAATAAAACTGCCCGGAACCGGTAACATATTAGGGGGGAATCCAGTTGCCTTGGATATTTAGGACACATAAATCGCATATAGTCCTGGTCATCTTCATGGAGTCTTAACATCAGAAATGCCTTCTCAATATCAGACACCCAGGCATACTAACCAAGTCGAAACCGAAGCAAAACCTGCGCCAAGTCTGGCACCAGTGAGGGTCCAGTGTACAGGCAGTCATTAAGACTAGGATGACGTTCACTCATCTTGGCGGAACAGTCGAAGACAATACGCACTGGCGTAGTTTTGCTCTCCTTAACTACACCATGATGAGCCAAGTAATGCCCGGTATCTGATGTATCAAAAGGCACCTCTTCTATAAAACCCCGGGACACCTGTTTCTTTATGACTTTTGATTATTCCTCGCAAAAGTCAGGCTCCTTGAGGAATCTTTTCTGAAGTCCCCGAAGACGGCCTATGGCCAAACCCTTGTTAGATGGCAGCTGATCCTTGGAATTGTTCCAGGGCAGTCTCACTTTATACTGTTGGCTGTCGGGATCGTAGGTAACGGTATCCTCATTCGATAATAGTGCTTGACGCTCAACCAGTGAGTATTCCTTAGGGGTTATCCCGATATGATCTAATTCCCACAAAACATTTAAGTCATTTTTGCATGGTGGAATATTACCAGTGGACATGTATTCGTCCATTGGTGTTACTGCTACTTTCAATACAGTAATTACTTCTGTGCTGGAGCTGGTAGGCTGTGTCACATATGAACCACTTATGGCGTACCCGTACTTGGTAGGAAGCAGAATTAGGCTACCTGACCTTTTATACCCAGGTCGCACTATATCGTAGTAGTGATCCGCACCGATGAGCAGCTCCAGCTGATCTGTGTCCGTTGCGTGAGGATCGGCTAATTTTATGCCTTTACTTTGTAAACTAACCAGTTTAGACTTTAGGTTAAGTTCACCTTTATGTTCTGGCAATTCATCAACCACGATTGCGTCTAGATGATGAAATTTACCTCTGTGTTTGTATTGCAGTGCCACAACATTATATTCCCTAGAGGCCTGTTTCCCGGTAAATCCGTGAAGACATAACTCCTCAGTTCCTTTAGAAATGTAGGAAAGGGAGGATATAGTCCATGAGCCAAGACCCGAATTTTGGGATATCGGTACCACCCGGGGTGACTAATTCTCTTAGGTGTTTTTAGCTTGCTACATGTCTCTAGTTTATGTTTTGATATGATAGCCCTTGCACATTGGTAGCTTAATGGTCGTTATCACTTCTTGAATAGACATACCCTACCGAAAATTCCGAAATTTTTTAAAATGTCAAATTTGGGGACAGGAATGCCTAAATGTCAACAAAATGCATATAGTAATTGTCACATTTAATACAAGTCCTGTAAATACACACTAAGCATGCCATGGGCTTGTACATACTATTATGGCAAATTACTACTCCTAAATATCATCTACGTCAGACTCGGAATCTGACTGTTGTGCCACCGGCTCTTCTTCAATAGCCTTGTTCTGACATGTCTGTAACCTGCACATGTCCGTGCATTTTAGACCATTGCTGAGGCAAGTACACTTAGGGAGTTCGCAATGACTGCACACACTTGCAAGACAGTAGCTGCATAACAGCATCTGGTGCTGGGGAGCCTCGCATCCAGTTGACGGCAAGCTTACCGTCCTCATCTGTCATCCAACCGCAGTCTGTTGGGTTCGCAACAAATGGCTGGCTCTGAAGACTTCTCCTCCAGATCGCAGCCTGGTAGTTTGCACGCAGTGCATGCATGAAGAGGCAGTCCTCACAAGGAGGGAGTTGACTTGACTCTACCTCTCCACGTCTTGCACAGAACAGCTCATACCGAAGCTTGTTTACCTTAGTTGTGTGGGTAGATGGTAGGTACATGTGGCAGGTGATTTCCTGTAGCTTCTCAAAGAGTTCAGGAGACACTTCCCATGAGCGTCCAAGTTCGTGAAAAGCATGCTGGTATGTCTTGTCCATCTTCACCTGCTTGAGTGTCGTCATCTTCCCTCGGCCAGCGAATGCACTGACGGTATCACAGCCTGTAAAGGCATGCATACCAATCAATGAATCACACACGCTGCCTCCCAGTGTGCGGCTCAGTGTGGTGATATCCAGGAATCTTGTCCGGTTCTTCGTCCCGCACTTCTGGAACAGATGGGATGGGATCTTGTGGCACATGCCAAGACACAACACCATGACGTCTGTATCTTCTGCAGTGATGATGACAGACTTGTTCCCAGATTCTGCTGCATGAAGTGCATGGAGAAGAAGGCATGTGTCTGCTTCTTCTTGAGTTGACTTAAGCTCAGGAGCCTCTTCCCACTGCTCTTTGGTGATCTTGAAGCAGCGCTGCTCACATGTGACATACAGCTCCTTGTCCTTGAGCTTCTCCCTGTGCTGTAGTGCCTTCCATTCTTCTACCAAGAACTTGATAAGACTTGCCTTGTTGGAGGAACTACCGAGTAACTTTCTCCACTGCTGGATGTTGTGCCCAGGTTGAATGTTCTTGAAATGAATTCCTGTGCCTGCACTTCTTTTGGCTCGTTCTGCATCCTTGATGGATGTCTCCTTGTAGATATCAAACACAACATCAATGCGCCTGCTCTTAGCACCTTCATGAACAGCGTGACTCAGTGCTGTACCTGCAAGCTGTGAAAAAGTTTTGTCGTTTCCCTTCAGTTTGTGGACCAGGCTCATCCCATCAATTATGGTAGCAGAGGGCTCGGGTATCACTTCTGCAGGAGAAACATTCCTCTCTAACTCCTTTGCGAGGGCAGCCTTGTTGGTCTTGCGGAGAGACCCATCACCGCTGGCAAGTGCCCAAGGCAAAGGCCCCAGGGGATGAGCCAAGACATCACTCATTTTGAGCTTTCTGTTCTCGGCAACAAGGATCATCTGGCCAAATAGGTTCCTGTCAGCCTTTAAGATAACCTCCTTGGCATGGTCTTGTGAGCGTGGCTTCATTCTGATGTTAGTGAACGTTCTCAGTTTCGTCTTCGTCATCGTGTCATGAAACTGTATAGTTGGCGTATCGATCTCCAGGCGCTCTTCCTTGAAGGCTTGATATGCATCCTCTCCTATTCTGTAGGCCCCTAGAAGGTCTTTGAAAACTTCTGGTGGTGCCATAGTCGCAGTTGACAAACTGACAAGATCTTCTTGCTCTGCGTTGAAGGGGTTCAACCAGCTGGTCTCCATCAGTTGAACTAAAGATTGGACATCGGCCTCATCTCTTCTAATCCTGGGCATCTGTAGGTCTGGGTGGCTGAAGTCAGTATACTTTTGGCCTACTACCATAGTCCTGAGCTGCCTTAAGTACCTGCTGCGATACTCCGATGTCAGGTAGTACCTGGCGACAGCTCCGCCTTTCAGGCTGAAGCCTTTTGTGCCCCCTGGTGTCTGGGTGTCTTTGTTGATCGTCTCTTCGATTGTCTGGTCCACAGGGATCCGTCCAAAGGGATTCTTGCTACCGATCTGGACCGAAAAGCCACCTTGCATGAAGTGTTCATGGACCTCTGGGTGTTCAATGGGCAGTCGAGACATCAAGGCATAGTAGTAGGTTAGGAACCGGGCATAGTTCACTTTGTCATAGGCAAAACACCACGGTATCATCTGTCGGATTGCTCCTAGGTGGAGCATCCAGTTGCCTTCTCTGGAGGCTCGAATTAAGTCCAGCATGATCTCAACCATGTCCAGGTATGACATCCAGAATGCTGAGAGGTTGTGTTCATCTCTGAGGGTCTCAAGATAAACTTGGAAAAGCTTCATGATATGTGTGCATGATTCACTCTCCATCAGCTCTTGAAAGAGTCCCTGAGACACATTGCTGTGAAAGCTGTTGATGTCCTTCAGTGTTTCATCTAGATGGTGTATGTCCCTTGAATGGTTTTCTTCTAGCCATGAAAGGAAGCCTTTCCATGCAAGCCTCATCAGTGCTTCATACACGAGCTTGTGTAGTCTCACTGCTCTGTTGTACCTCTTGCCGTTCATCACTCCTGACGCTGATCCTTCTGCGATGATACCTGATTCCACACACAGATCTCTAAGACCTGCATCTTGAAACCTCTTTCCTATGGTGGAGATGAGATTACAGATTGTGTGGAAGACGCCCATCCTGATGATAATGTTCTTGAACTTCTCTTGTTTCCAGATAACTTCGGCAGCTTTGGCATAGAGTGCTTGATCAAACACGCACACAATCTTGTTAAGCTGTAAGGACTGCATGATAGCATGCGTTTGTTCCAAGATTTCATTAACGGTGGACATTTCTGTTGCGGGAGCATTGATAGTGGGCAGGTAGCTTACAGTGTCCTGAACCACTGCAATGTCTCTGCGCATTTTGATGTTGAACCCAGTCCAACTGCTGATGGACTGGTCCTCATGGTCTGACATTCGAGTAAGAAGCCAGATATGGTTCTTTGTCTTTGAATCCTGGACTTCCTTGGTAGTGTCGACATACGCAGTCTCAATCTTAGGTGGCCCTGCCCGCCGCCCAACATTGTATATTGGCAGCATTGATGATGTCTGAGTGATGCTTCTTATCTTGGACTTGGTAATCTCTGGCAGGACTTTCTCTGGCACAGAGCCTGCAACCTTGGACTGGACAGCAATGCCATTGACTCTATGAGAAGTACCTGCTCCACTTAGGGTCTCTTCAAGTCGGTCAATGTTATCCCAGGCCAGGGTTGTGAACACACCAGGGTAGATGTTTGCTGGCAGTGGAATGTCATCCTTTGAGCATTCCAGCTTCTGGATACAAAGGGCTGTATCGATCTCCTCAAACATTGAGTAAGACACACAGTGACCAAGACGATTCAGAGTTCGGATCAGTTCTGTGTTTCCTGTCAAAGACTTTACAGCATTGGTCAGCAGTACGTGCTTGGGTGGTTTTGTCTTGCCACTGGTAACAGCAAAGACCAAGTCACTGCCAAAGGAAGTGGCAAGACGTTGAGCTCTTTCAGAGGGAGTTTCACACTCACACTCTCCTGTCAGCAGGGTGTGCAGGAATTGAGTGACTGCTGCAGGAATGACATTCTGATCTGTATCGGGAGGCCATGGCTGACTCACATCTTGTTTATTGATCTCATTCCTCAGCTGCATTCCTGCTTTGGTTAAGACATCTTCAGAGTTAGCTGATCTTGCTTCTTGCAGGTCTTTTGCCATTTTGTGTGCTTGCCGGGCAAGGTCGTCCATTGAGAGGCTGCGTGGATAGATTAGAAGCTTTCCTTTCTCATCTGGGACAAAGCGTAGTGATTCTCCAAACTCGGTTTCAATCTTTCGGCGAACATGTTTCTTTGTCGCTGGTTTCAGTTGGATAATACCACGGGACATCATGGATCTCTCAAGCCTAGATGTGAGGTTTGTCATAGGCAGTACCTCTGGGTTGGGGAATAATTTGGTCCTTATATACAAGCAGAGTTCCTCGAGGGCTTCTGTCTCAACCTCTTCGTAGCGTGCTTCCTCGCTTTCTTCCTGATTTTCACCTGCACCCGACCTGGCGGCCGCTGGGAAATCATCTTTTGTGAAGAGTTTGTAGCACGACTTGTGGTAGTGACCCTCTGCAGCAACAAGGTCTCTGCTAACTAAACCAAGGATTCTCTGGTTGAGTTTCCTTATTGCTGCTCTGCGAATCTTCTCATCTGCTCGTAGCTCAACACACTGTATGAGTGGCTCCCTTGTCTTTGTTGTTTTTATGTACTTGCTTGACTTCTCGCAGAAGATACATACTTTGGCATACACCCTGCTAGTACTAGGGGCATCCCTTGATGCCCTCCTCCTGGGGTCGACGCTTGCTGATTCTATCTTGACACCCTTGGCAAGGATAGAATCCAGTGACTTCTTCATTGTAAAGAGACTACGACATTTACGGTGATAATGTATGTGTGGTATTCCTCCTTCTTCAAGGCCCTTGGCTGCTTCCAGGACTGGATCATGCTGCCTGATTTCTGCAGCCCTGAGCAATGTGTTCCAGGAGTCCAAATCCTGTGGTGACACCAGAGCATCGCTGTCATCATCAGAGCAGTGGATGATACAGTCGATCCGTGCTCTCTTCCTCGCAGATGGTTCCATCCTGCCGTCAAACAGTCGACACACACCTGCAAAAAATATCACCATTAAACCATGAACAAACAAACACATTACATGGAAACCACTCTACATATGTTTGCTCCTTCCAATAATAAATTATCCCCAAAATATAACAAAAAATCCCCAAATATGAAATAAACCCCTAAATATGGAGAAACTTGAAATACACATCGGAATAATTCTTGTAGAGAATCAAATAAGCTACAAGAGCTGTTGGAATATATTTTTCAATGTTCCCCATATTTAAGGATTTATTCTAGATTTAGAGGAAAATACCCAAAATATAGAGTATATTCCGAAATATGAGGAAATTTGAAAAATACCTAGGAACAACTCTGGTAGAGAATATAATTCTACATAGGTGTTCAAAGTTTCGCGATGATTGTGTGATGGATTTTAAAGAAAATGAGGAAAACGCCGAGCGTCACGCTAAAAATCTTTATTTTTGGGTAGCGCCTCTATTGCATCAAAAAAATTAGACTAAGCTACCAGTGCGAGAAGGCTATCATATCTTAATGTACTTACAGTCACTCTATAAACATTTTAGTACCATTCGTGTTTAGTCACCCCAGGTGGTACCGATATCTGGCCTGGCTCATGGACTAATAGAACAGAAGACTTCACAAAGGTCCTCTGAGAACATTGATCAAGTAGCGATCTGATTTTAACACAATTATTATCCTTACCCTTTACCGGCAGCTGTACGGTGGGCAAGATTACTATATTTTTTCCTGTGGCAACGGACATTGTAGTTGAAGTAGCAGCAGTATGCTCTCTCTTGGTGTTATCCTCCGCTGGTCTACTTTCTTTCCCTTGTTTTTGTGTACACAGGGAATGAAAGTGTTTGCCCTTACAAAACTTGCAGCTTCTTATGTTAGGATTAGTACAACCCGAATTGCCATGGTCTTTTGACAAGCACCCAGCGCAGAGACGTAGTTGACGGGCTCTGTTAACTTTAAGAGGCCCTGTCTTATACTTCATACACTTGTACCATAAATGATTGGTGCCACTACACAGAACACAGTTCAATTTCCTGTACTCACTTTGGGCGGTATATGTTGCCGTAGCCATGGGTGTACCCCCTACTCTGTCTTGACCCGCCATATTGTACACTTCAGCCTGGAGGCAATGAGTGAATTTCTTATAATCCCGGCTCGAGTCTCCCATTTCCCGTTTTATGGTTTCTTTTAGTGGTGATGGTAACTTATTGACAAGAGTCACCACACAAAATTCCTCCAAACAAATACCATGGCTAATGATTTACCTCATCACACTCTCTGTATTGGCATAGAAGTCCTTCAGGTCAGTTGTTTGGTGTTTGGGTGACACTAATTGATTGAATTTGATAACATAAGCTGCCTTGATTCGATCTGGATGCCCATATGACTCTTGCAGGAGCTCAATTGCTGGGGCATAGCTTGCACTTTCGATAATGAATCCTTCGACTAGCTTATGTGCATCACCCAGAAGCTGACCCTTTAGATAGGTGAAGCGTTGTATATCTGTGAGGTCGGGATTGTCATGGATGGTACACTTGAACATCTCCCAAAATCCCGACCACAATGTGGCATCACCTTCAAATTTTGGAAGAGTAAGATGTGGTAATTTGACTCCGGATTTCTTTGGCTCTTTCTTGACCTCCTTCTTGACCTCTGGAATCAAGATCCCCTTCAGTGTGGCAATGATTACTTGCATGCCCTCCATATATAGGGTATCCTCTCTTATCACCTCGATATACTCGGCGTCCTCGTAAGTGTCGGCCAGGTCCTCCTGTGTGACCTCATACTTGTCAAGTTGCTTTTGAATACTGAGCAACATGGCCTCCACCTCTACTCTAGACGCCGAATCAAGGAATTCGTCAATATCAGAGGTCAAGACCGTCAAAGAGCCCTTAAGCCAAGCCCGACGCTTTTGTACACTTTTAGCCATGATTATACGGGAAGGAATTCTATTGACGTTAAATCAAACTATCAATGCCAGACCGAATAAGTTGCGGACAACAATACAGTACTCCGAGAAATCAAATTAAATCGCGAGCCGAAAATAAACCACCCTCACGAAATGCGGAATAAGAATTGTGCGCAATGTTGACTAGCAATCTGGAGCTTTTCAATTTAACTCCTTACGTAATAGTTATGAAATTATAGAATCATTACACCATAAATTAAGAAAAGCCGGGAGGGAAATTTAGTACAATACAGTATAGGCCAAAAGTCTCTAGATTTAAAAAAAGAGAGGTACCGTTTAAAGTTATAATAAATTCAAGAATTTTTAAGAGAGAGAGAGCCTATAGGGTAATTTAAACAGGCTAAACTCAATGGGTCCCGCTAATTTTATATTATTAAATTTAATAAATGTGAAAATTGTACACAAGAAAAGTTCATCTCAAGAAGTCACAAGGAAAAAAGTTTTGAGTTGGATTAACACACACTTAGCCTATCAGCTATCATATTACCCCGCCTTCAGGGCACACGACGAGAATAGAATTTAGAAAGATATGTGAATGAATATCCTTAAATTTTAAAGAAGTTATTTTTCAGTATAGGCCTAATTTTGATCTAGATTTAAATTAAATCTAGATTAAATTTAACATACAGTACAGTATGGATGAATTTAATCTTAATGACGTGCCAATTGTGCAATATTTTCTAGGGCTAAAGTAGTTTTAATATAATGTAATGAGCCCGAAAAAGCATTTAAAGTAGGCTAATTATTGTTTTGAGTACTGTACTGGATCAGATTTATAACTTTCATTCTGGGTAAAACTCCAGCCCTGACCTATCCACTAGTTTCCACATCCTGTCCCACTCGTCAGGCACCTGGGGCGGCCTGAGCAAAGAGCGGACGAAAAAAAACCGACAGCCCCACGGGGCCAAAAGACCGGGGCCTGGAGGACGTAGGACACATGACAAAAACAGGGATAGGCCAGCCCCACTCCAAGCAAGGCAAATACCGACCGCCGAATAACACCCAAAAAAATGGGGGGGGGGGGGGGGGGCTAACTAGTGAAAGGTTTAAGGACCATTTATATGGTTAATTTAGTTAAAGTGGACTGTATATTAATTGATATTAAAGGAACATTAGCCATATAGAATATATTTACCATTAGATGAACTCAGCTGGTGATTGGAGGATGGCGGAAAATAGCCTAGATGACTTGAAGTGGTTAGTAAAGTAAACAGCGTATGAAAAGAGGCTACAATAGGCTAGGATAGGCTAGATATTTATGTTAAGTTGTGCTAATTAACAAAGATGATGATGTAGTGACTATATGGAATATGAGATGAAAAGTGAAGCGAAAACACCTGGTGAAGTAAAGGAACTTTAAGAAGAAGGCTTAGTGTGTGTAGCTGGGACGGAGGTTGGTTGGAGAGTGGGCGAGCGCGTTATGTTTGTCTCTGTTGTGACATACCGCGCACGCGCATAACATATGGAAAATGTATCCAATCTTCTTTACAATGAGCTACTTGTAAACAATCTTAAATAATACAAATATATATTTATATATGGGAATTATAATCCTACAATACTTTCCCATATACAACTATAGAATAATATATTCTACCCAATCATGGAACGTTCGACCAAGGTTATGGAAGCGTTCAACTTAAGACTACGGAATGATACGTAACGCTACATCAACCCAGATTACGTAACATCGAGACTGTTCATACTAGTTTGAGTACACTAAGTATGGACAAAATGCAAGGCACACTTATTGCATAAGAATTCACGTTCTTCACTGTTGGTCTTCTTAGAGACGCACTTCATGTGAGCTACAGTTTTACACTTTACACAGTTTAGGATCCTTTGTTTTCGTGTTATGAGTGATTCACATATTTCACAATTGATTTTAGGTCCTTTAATAGCTAATTCCCTACATTTAACGCATTCCACTTCTTTTCTGCTAGTAACGTAAATACATCGATCGTGTACTGTTTCATTACAACTACTACATTGTGAAGTTGTACTCCTTTTGTTGAATCCAATATCGCACACTGTACAAATCTTCCTTTTACATTTCATCGTACGTCTGGCGGTGTGGTTTGGCGTGTGATCAGCTGATCGGCGAAGGTGTGTGAGCGAGAGATTTTTTATGATTTGATTGTTTTATTGAGAAAAGTACAAATGTTACACAAGTATCATAGTTACATTATCTCAGACTGGTTGTGGCTATGTCTACCCCTAGGCCCCCTCCCACCACTACCTGTATTTGTTGTTTGATGTTGTCCTTGTTCTTGGCCGTTGATGCTACTTTATTGTTGATGTTGTTGCGACTGATACCTTCTTTTTTAGCTGTTCTGGTTACATGTTGAGCTACCTGGGTCGCCGATAGTGTTGGGTTGGGTTGTAGGTTCGTTTGTTCAGCTGTGCAGCGGCGTCGTGTTGTCGTGGGTGGGTGGCTACTCTTGTTGTCTTTCTTGTTCGTTACTGTTACTTCATTGTCGATGTGTTTGCTAGTGCTTCCTGCCTTTTTGGGTGTTCTGGTTGCATGCTGTGTTACTTGGGTCACCGATATCTGTGGTAGTGATGATACAGTTGAGGGTAATGTTGAGTAGGTAGAGTGGTGGCACTGTGCTGGTAGTTGGCCTGCGGACTTGGTTGTGAGTTGGAGCATGACTACGGGAGTCTGGGCTGCCTGCTGGCCCAGTTTGTTATAACAAATTTTTCTGCTAGGGACTGTTGAAATCTCGGTGTCTGCCTTACTTGATTTGTGGTGAAGTTTCTTCAACATTGAGCTGGGGCCGGGGTTGGTCTCTATGTCTCCACAGCTTATTAGACTGTAGCACAATAGGTGATGTAGCGAAGTTGTGCCAGACTGTTTGCTAAGACGCTTCGGTTTCTGGAGATATGTAGCTGCCCAGGCAGGAATGGTGACATAGATTTCACTTGTGTGTGATTTCTGTGTGACGAGGTCCCTCAATACTTGTTTAGTGTTGACCTGGTACACTACCGGTCCCCTCTGCATCTGTATATCAGCACAGCCCCTCTGGATGTTGAGAAGGATGATACATAGAGAGAGGGCTACGCCCGCACCCTTCATCCCTCCCGCCATCTTGATAAGGCTATGATACAGGCTATCTCAAGCAATCCTTTTTATAGCTACCATAATTATATCTTTCCTAAGCTTCATAAAATTGTCTAGATATATCTAGAAGTAAATTAGAAAGACGTCGCCGGTACAGAAGGGGTTAAGGGGAGAAGGGTTTACTTATTGGTCGATTTATATATTTACCGGCGACGGCTATTTAACCCATAATTAGCGGCGAGCAACATAAGTCGAGTTAAATAAAGCTGGACTATGTGGCGGCGCTCGACATAACTCGAGTGGCAATTTCAGCACGTAATGTGGCTGAGAGAGAGAGACAAGTGGTGGCAGGAGACTAGCGAGCGTATGACTGCTCCAGACCACCGCGGCGAACCTACTGACACAAATCTCAGCTCCTCTCCTCTCTCACTCGCTACATACTCAATTATGTACTGAAAGTACCGAATTACCTGCTTTTTGCACTCGCGTTGCACGGTTATTGCAAGAAAACTATCCATCATACAAGGATCGTTATGGTGTCATTCGAAAGCTCTGTTTATGCCCTTTCAGGGATAGGTACTTGTTTTACGTTCTGGGTCTTATTTAGGCATGAAAATGATCACGTAAACAGCCCTATTTTGGCTAAAAACACCCCGCTGTGCGGTACACATAAATAAACCGCATAGGCCGCTCGTAAGGTGTTAATGTTACTCTTGCTATAGTAAGACGTTTTTTTGCCGTTTAAAAAGGATTTGTGGTAGCAAAAATGGTTCAGTGAGATGGTTCGACGCCGGTTAATTGCTGGAGTCTCTTTTTAATTAAGCTGAATATAATCGTCTAATATTAGCCAGAATATAGTTACCAGGACGGTGCCGGTACAGATGGGGTTAAAGGGCCTACCGTATAATCTAACCTTAGCTTCTTAAAATCGTCTACAGTAAATGTAGATATCCAATAAGAAATATATCACCAGTTCAGTACTGCAAGGGTTGTAATAGTCAGCAGGTATCTGTAAGAAAATAGAATGGAGGGACTCGCCTGTTTAACCCTTTCTGTACCGGTGCCATCCTCTTCACTTGATTCTGGTTACTATTAGACGATATTATTTAGTTAAAAAAGGACCTCCAGTAACTAACAGGCTTCGAACCATCTCAATTAACCTTTTTTACTCCCACAGTTCCTTCTTAAACTGCATAAATCTTCTAAATATAGCATCAAATAATGTAAATATGGCTGGAATAGTAGCTAGCATAAAATGTAAAAGACGTCACCGGTACAGAAGGGGTTAACTACGGTATACAAAACTTATACTACTTTTGCTGGATACAAATCAATGCGGTCAATTAACTGTACATTAACCCGTTCAGTATCGGTGGCGTCTTTTGAATGTATTGTGGCTACTACTAATAGATTGTATTCAGTTTAGGAAGGATCTCTGACAATTACCAGGCTTTGAAGTATCTCACTTAACCCTATGTACTACCATAGATCCTTATTAAACTACACAATCATCTGAATATTGATAGAATTAAACTGAAAAACGTAGCCGGTACAGAAGGGGGTAACCCGTTCAGTACCGGTGGCGTCTTTTTGTATTGGATTTCAGCTACATTTAGACGATTTTATGGAGCTTCTAAGGAAAAATTACGGTAGCCAAAAGGTATAATTGAGATAGTCTGTAGCCTTTTAAATATGTAGACGTCCTTCCTAAGCTCCATAAAATCGTCTAATAGTTGTCATAATATAATGATAAAGACGTCACCGGTACAGTAAGGGTTAATAGTAGACTGTGTTAACCCCGTCTGTACCAGCGACGTTTTTTTTTTTTTTTTAATTCTGTTTTTTTTATGTGAGTGAGGAAGACAAAAGGCAGACCTTCAAACAATTTAAGTCATAGGATGAGGGAAAGATGTATTCAGGGAGAGTTCCAGAGTTCACCTGTTGAATAGAATAAAGGTTGATTTATATACTGTATATCTCAATTAAGGGGAGATGTGCCGTATTTTGGACACCTTTCTCCCTCATGTTTAGCATATTAGTTTTGAGATTTTAAGACACTGGTTCCCTTACTTTGGCGATTTTGAGACCTTTCGCCTCATTTCTTTGTCAATATTAAGATATTTCGTGCCATTTAGGTGTCGAATTTTTCCTAGCGAGTGATAGCGAGCCTGTAATTTTAAAAGGAATCGGCCTTCGGCCGGGATAATTTTTCTATCGAAAAATGTACAAATTTATCTTGAAAAGGGGTCTAGGTGGTGTTTTTTTTAACCTCTGAAGTGCGCATGGGGGTAATTGGAAACGTCCCCCTGTGCTGACGTATTTGAGGTGTTTCCGTCACTAAAATATTCATTGTGCCATTAATAGCATTAATATTTATCCATATGCGCCTATTATGGGTTGATTATAAAGGTATTAACCTGAAACAACAATAAAACGAGTGAAAACAGCGTTTGGATGGTCAAAATCGGAGATATAGCCCGCGAGTTGTATAATGTATGGGTGAGGCAATCTGCTTTCCCGCCAATTTCCCCCAAGGCCACTGAGACACAGTCGATCGATACTCTCTCTCTCTCTCTTGCACTCGCTTGCTATCAGTGATGACCACACCCTCCAATCGGATTTCTAATGTTAGCACGAAAATATACCTCAGAATAAGGGAATAACAGGGAAAATAGGTGATAACTGAAGGAGAGGAGGAAAGTGGGGAAGGAGGGGAGGTAGAGGACTGAGATTTTGCATGGCCCAGGGGCCAAAAAAAAAAAAAAAATAAAAAAAAAAAAATATAAAAAAATATTTTTTTTTCGATGTCAAAAGTTGATTTTTATTTTCTCTGACTCTTAAGAGTCTTCCCGCAGTGCGCCGGGGGAACTCTTAAGAGTCTCCCCGCAGCTCCCGGGTTAAAGGTTGATGGAGTTCTAGCGAGGAAACTCCAAAAACAAACACTACCCCTTTAACCCATTTAGCTACCGGGACCATATATCACTCCTAAGCTTCATAACATCGTCTAAATATAGCTGAAATAAAATATATAATGAAGTCATCGGTATTGAAAGGGTTAAGTATAGAGAAATCAACTACTAAGGGATTGGATTTTTCCGGGTGAAAATATACAGTATAGCCTATACCCTGTTCCAAGTAAGTAGGCCACAACTCTATCCCCCTATCTATCCCACTATCCCTCTCATTCAAAACATATCGCTTGGTAATTGCCTCGCAATAGCAGTAATCATAGACACAGTCGCAGTTATTGTACTACTGTCGTGCTCAAATCTCCAAGTTCGCTCAAAAGCAGCATTGCCAATAATGATGAATAGCTCAAATCGCGAACAAATATGCATCATAATCGTTGATAATCGACATTGTCGTCTGGTAGTTGCACAGTAGTTGCACAACATTGGCCAAATTCATCTGGTGATCGCCTAATTCGCACTCATTCGCCATGAGTTGCGATTTGGGAGACAATGATACGAATTGGGCGATTGTAGTGAGATAAAGGTAGAATGCTGTGAGACAATGTGCGATTGTCACAATTATAGCCACAATTTGTTTATTCGCCGCTGGATTTTAAACATTCCAAAATTTAACGGCTACTAGAGCGACTCTAGGAGATTCGTGGCGGGGTTTGTACGACTGTTCTACGCATACAGCGACTATGGGTGATTCAGGGTGACTATTTTGACGAATACTGGACATAGAAAAAAAAACAGTCGCACGGTACTCGCCATAGCCAAATTCGCTAGTGGGATCCCAGCTTTACAGGAAACAAAACTACACAGAAATTTAACCACCATCAGACAAGACATGGACGTCGACTGCGGCGGCGGTGGACTCATCACCCTGGTACACACATCAATAAACTTTTCTGATACCAGTGCACATACAAAAGCCTCCTACCTCCCCTCATCACCAGACATCACCCATTGCTCCCCCAACCTCGCCCTCTTGCAGTCTGGAACTATGCCTGTTCAGTGGAAGCTAGCCAACGTATCTATCGTCCAATTAGCTTAACCTCAGTTATATGTACAATGCTAGAAACACTCATTAGAGACAGACTCGTAAATTACTTAGAGGAAAATAACATACTAAAAGATACTCTACACGGCTTTCGGCTTTCGTAACAAACGTTCCTGCTTAACAATTCTCTTGGACTTTTTCCACGATATCCTCAACCTCTATGATGAAAGTAAAGCTTTAGATATTATATACCTTGATTTTCAAAAGGCCTTTGACAAAGTTCCCCACAAACGTTTACTGCTTAAACTAAAAGCGCATGGAATACAAGACGGTGTGTTGAAATGGATAGCAAATTAGCTACGCGACAGAAAGCAAAGAGTAGTCATAAAAGGTAAGGCATTTAAATGGACCAATGGAAGTAGCGGGGTACCCCAGGGATTGGAAATAGGACCAATTATCTTTCTAATTTACATCAACGACATAGATGAGTACAATCTCAAAGTTTACTGATGATACAAACATTGCAAATGGTGTACTCTCAAAAGAACAATATGACGATATGAAACACAATCTAGATAAGTTGTCATATTGGGCCCAAATTTGGCAAATGAGTTTCAATGTGGATAAATGTAAAGTACTACATATCGGATACCGAAATGAGAAAGCAAACTATTCGATGAATGGCACTCCGCTTAAGAGTGTAGACAGAAACCGATCTGGGAGTAACAATATCAAGTAACCTAAAACCGAGTCAACAATGTTCAGAAGTTGTTAAGAAGGCAAACAAAATAATTAGCTTTATAGGCAGGTCATTTGAGCATAAATCCAAAGAAGTTATCCTAATTCTTTACAATTCCTTAGTCCGTCCTCTTCTGGAATACTGCGTTCAATCCTGGTGCCTTTATTACCAAAAATATATAGACAAGCTAGAACGAGTTCAACGTAGAGTTACCAAAATGATATCTAGCCTAAAGAACAACCCATGCGAGGGGCATCTTCGAGAATTAAATCTATTTCCTTTAACCTAGCGCAGATTAAGAGGCGACTTAATTCAAGTGTTCAAAATTATCAAAGGCATCGACAATATGAAATGTAGTAAGTACTTCACTATCGACAAATCTAATTACACATGGGGAAACGGTTGCAAAAAATATTGGTAAATCTTTTAACTCACACAAATCTAAGAATTTCTTCTTCAATCGAGTTGTCAACTTGTGGAATGGACTTCCCTGAGATGTTATAGACTACAGCACCGTTGATTATTTTTAACTTCACCTAGACAAATAACTTGTATCAAACCCGCGACTGACTGCGTTTGTAAATGAATAACTTTATTTTATTCCCCCCTCAAATTCATCAAGGATTATTGCGTATAAATATTACTAAGACGTTACTCTCTTGTTCCCAGACATATGAAAGATCACTTATAACTGTGTTATGTTAGTAACTCATCTGTTC
This sequence comes from Paralithodes platypus, assembly GCA_032716605.1. Classification (NCBI taxonomy): domain Eukaryota; kingdom Metazoa; phylum Arthropoda; class Malacostraca; order Decapoda; family Lithodidae; genus Paralithodes; species Paralithodes platypus. The sequence continues at coordinate 16,433,358 of CM064542.1, read as the reverse complement.
CCTACTAACTTCCTAATCCTGCCACGGACATTAGTTCCAGGGCAGTCATTCCCTTTCCAATTTCCCTTACCCACTCTAAACCACTGTTTGGACACTTGCTCCTCAGTGTATTGGAGGACAAGCAGCCTAGAGGGGTCACTAGACATGTTGTTGCTTGATTTCCTTTGTACTACTTTGTACTTTGTACTCTTTACATCCTGGAGGGTGGTCGAACCATAAGTTCTGACCACCTCCTGATCATCATCACCACCAAAACCGGAATCACCCCAGTTAGCCACAGGCACACATCCACTAAATATGAAAGAGCCAACTGGGAAGCTTTTACAACTGAGACAGAACAGCAACTCTAAACTCTAAACAGTACACCTATCACACACATCAACGATGCCGTACAGACACCATACCTCAAACAAACATTCTCATCAATAATTTTGCCATCTTAAACCCCACCATGACAATTATGGAGTCATCCATCTGACAAAATCGACGATTCTCCACAGACCCAGACTATGTGACCTTCATTAACAGTCAGGCAGAGCACATCGTCAATAATCTCAAAAATTCATCCGCCTGTGGCTCAGACAATATATGTACCATACACCTTCGACACCTGGGACCACAAGGCATTCCATCATTCACATAAATATCAAACTAGAGGTATTCACACAACACAATACCCAACTTCTGGAGGCATGGTATGATCATTACAATCCCCAACCCAAATAAAGACCCCACACTACCCTCTTCACACTGCCCGCCCCCTCACTCTCCTCTGCACCCCTCAATAGTTACAGAATGCCTAATACAAAAAATGACCACACCTCACATTCCCCTAGCTACATCACAACACGGTTTAGGCCACTATACTCACAAACATCCTTCTTATAGACTTCACACAAAAAGTTTTTGATGGCATCAATTCAACTAGGCCAGCACACAAAATACTTCTTGTTACAATTGACATTAGTAAAGCTTTTGATGCTATTTCCCGCCACAACCTTTGCAAACAAAATTATCAACAGAAACATGCACAGCAACACAAACAGATGGCTGGTCAGCTATCTAGCAGGCAGATGTGCACATGTAACATTTGCCGGCCAGTCATCGAACACCAGAAACTTTTCAGAGTCCCTCAAAGATCTGTCTTGTCACCAACACTCTTTAATGTATACATGCACAACATACCCACACCCCACACATGCCTGATACACAAAGCCTCTTATACAGACGAAATAACACTAAACATGTACACATCGTGACGCAAACACTGAGCTATATGCACGACCCCCTGAAGTCCATCCCTCTGAAACCCTCCTTTCCCATGAGGACAGAATCCAACTGGCTAGGCTGCGATGTGGGTACCATCCAGCCCTTCTGAGTAATCAGAAGTGGCTGGATGACTACATCTGGGATACCTGTCCAGTGTCCATGCTGTAACATAAGACTGCACACTATCAAACACATTATGGAATACTGTATAGCACACAACCACTTACGCCAACAACACAATATAAATTCCTTGAGAGCCTTGTGGGAAAACCCGGTCTGCTTAGGAGCTTGGTGCTGTTCGGTGACGGTCAGGCAGCCTAGGGAACAACTACTACTGCAAAGTAGTTGTGAACATCTTGATTAGTAGTTCTCAATATATTGTTCAATGCACTTTAAGTGAGTTATTGTTCTTTGTATAGAGGGATTAATTCGGTGAATATTCAACAACTTCTAGTATTATTCCCTATTCTCTCTCTCTCTCTCTCTCTCTCTCTCTCTCTCTCTCTCTCTCTCTCTCTCTCTCTCGGAAAAGAGTCGACACCTAGGTGGCACGAAGGGTGTAAATATTGACAAAGAAATGGGACAAAGGGTCTTAAAATCGACAAACTAGTGGGGCAAACCTCTTTAAATCTGAAAACTGGTGGGGCTAAGCATGAGGGAGAGGGGGGTCTGGAAATACAATGATAGTTATATCTAAGTTGTTATAATAGGAATATAAGTATTTTTTTTTATAATAATGAGTAATCCCTGTAAAATGTAAGTAAGGAATAATATTGGTTAAGTAAGCAAAATGGGACATAAAACATTAATATCTACATATTAAACGTAAAATAGGCGCATATGAATAAGTAATAACGATATTGATCGTAAAATGAAGATTTTAGGCAGGAATGAAGCCTAATATGGCCGCCCAGTAGTAGGGTGTTCACTACATACAGCTCGCATTTTAAAGGTTAATGATTGGGGTCAAATTTGCCAGTTTCCAGTCTTCGGATGATGCCGACTTCATTTCTCTTGAGAAACAAGTAGTTTCCACTAACTTGGGCTATTATTGCCGTCACCTTGGTTTTGACTCTGACTTTCTCAATTAATTTGAGGTTGCGAAGTTCTTGCATTGGGAGGCACTAAACCTTTCTCACACCACGGCAAAGCTTGGTAAAGTGAGACTTGTCCTTAAACCTGTGTGTGTGTGTGCGTGTGTATGAGAGAGAGAGAGAGAGAGAGTTACACAGAATTACACAGATACTCAAACCACACAGACCATGCGGTCCCAACTAGGTGGTCCGGCCTTAATACTACTAGACAGGGACAAATTATGGTGGAAGAATAGGACAGTAAAGTAGAAGGCTTTCTCCCCACCCTCCGCTCCCACCGGCTAAAAAGCTGTACTGGAAAATAGGATGAAGTGTAACCTTATGGGTCAGGAAATGCCCACAAGGAAAGTTTTTATATAGTATAGGAAGAAAATTAGTTTGGAAGGGAAATTACACATGCCTTCTGATTATTTCATATTTATCCAATCTTCATTAGATGATCGTCCAGTCATTTCTTAACACTCAACGAGCGGCTAGTTTTGTAACGCTACTACCTGCCCAGCAGGTAGATTTACCCTAAACGAGCTTCATTCCATGCTCTTTTTCATGCATAAAGAAGAGCCAGAGCGTAATACAATTATGTATCCGTGAAAGGGCGATAATTGAGCTTTCCAATGACACCTGAACCATCCTTGTACGACCAAGGGTTCTCTTTCAACGATCGTGCAACACTAAGAGAAAATCCCTAAAATACAGTAATTTTGTCAGTTTTTACCCTGTATTGCAGGACCAGGGATGTGATGTAACCGTCAGTGGCGGGACTGGGTCCATGCCGAACGGTCAGAGCCCACCCGCGCTCCTCTCACCGCTCGGACTCTCTCTCAGAGCCGATTATGTGCTAAAAATCGCATACGACTTAAGGCGGGCCCCACATTTTAGGCCTTGGTTCTCTAACCGACTTAAGGCGGGCGCCGCCAAAGAGGGGTTAAACGTATCAATATAATTACTGTCGACCACATCCCTTGGTAAACTATTTCACTCTTTAACCATGTTGTATGTGTAGAAATGTTGTGTCACATAATTTTTATAAGGATGCCTTTTTTCTAATTAATTTCATTCCATTACCCTGGGTTGCAGCAGTATTATTAATCGTGAACTGATATCTACTCTGTCAAATCCTTTAAGTATCTTAAAGCACTCGATAAGTTTGCCTCGCAACCTTCTTTTCTTTAGTGAGAACAAATATATTTTCTTTAATCTTTCATAATGTGCCTTGTTTTTCAGAGGGAATTAGTTTAGTTGCTCTACACTGCACAGATTCGAGTTTTTTAACCCGGGAACGGCAGCGAGACTTAAGAGTTTTACTGGGCGAAGGCGACGGGACTCATAAGATTCAAGGCCTAAGGAAAGCCTTTTAAAAGACCCCAGTGGCACTCAAAATAAAGGAATATGTGATAAAGTGAGATAATTCTCTTCCAATACCTCCTATCACTCCTCCACATGTGTCCAAACCCCCCACTTACCCACCTTTTCCTCCCCTTCCCCCCCTCCCCCCCTTCAATTATCACCTATTTTTTCCTCTTATTCCCTTGGTTATCGGATTATTTTCTGCGCCAATATTCCCTAACCGGTTTCAAGGTCGAAGGGGAGGCATATAGAGATCGTAGCAAGAGAGATACTTCACTTGCAAGACGTCAGTGTTGATCGATAAGTGAGAGGGGGATGGTGTGCTCCGCGTTGGCACTCCTTTCATGGATGAACCGGGCGGCAATACTTTGTCTTTTTCACCCCCCAAATACTATTCCCACTTTTTTTATTGCTGGGACATTTTAATATCTTCATATTAAACGTAAAATAGGGTTTAATAGGCGCATATGAATAAGTAATAACGATATTTATCGGATGAAGAATATTTTCGTCGGGGATGAGCCTCAATACGTTCGCCTGGCGGGCACTTTTAAATACCATAGCTTCGCCGCTTAAAGGTTAATGTCTTTCTTGAGATACAGTGACCAGAACTGAACGCCATATTCAAGATTGGGTCTAAGAATGTTTTCGTTTTTATAAGTAAAATTTCTTTTGATAAATCCCAAAGCCTTTTTAGCTTTATTTGCCGGAGCCGCACATTGCTCTGAGGATTTTAGGTTTTCTGATATTATAACCCCGAGATCTTTAACCTTAGAGTTTGCTATTATTGGTTGGCCTTTCATTTGATGATCATACCTTTTTGCTTTTTGAACCAACGTGCAAAATTTGACATTCGTCAACATTAAAGGGCATTTGCCACTTTTCTGACCAATCCACTATTTTGCTTAAGTCGGACTGTAGGCTATTTCTGTCTTCTTCGCTCAAGACTATTGTCATAAATTTACATTACTTAAGTCTACCTTGATTTATTTTCCAATACGTTTTCTTTGATAGAAATAATATAATTTCTTTCGTTAATAATAATTTAAATATTACATTCATACATTATAGTATCCAATTTAATTTACTGGTATTGATAAAGGTATATGCGAATGCATGAGTGTACCTTAGGTATAAGCTATATATGAAAGATGTAAGCCCTTAGTTAAGATTCGTAGCTGAGGTCCCGTATTTAAACAAAGGGGATCTCACTTGCTGTATAGAAGTTAATCTGTCAACATGGAATATAATTAGTGATCATCAATAATCTGCTACATCCTCCACTCAACTTCTTCAATACTTCGATCTACATTCAGATAAGCCTTTTCTATAATCACTGGGACCCACATTATTTTATGAGTGCTTAGATTTATGTTTTACATCATCCTTTTCAAGGTGATTATTTCCTACTTATTATATATAGCTCTTGTCTTCACAGTCCAGACAAGATATGGTCCTTCAACCTTTTCTTACTTCCTCCTCCATGCCTTTCTGTCTGTCTATTTAGTATTGTTGGCTTTTATCCCATATAGGCCTATATTTTCGGCGAGGCCTAGGCTACCCCTGCAGTATTTTTTCCTGGTGCCAGACTTTAGCCTGGCTTTCTTTTTCGCGGCTGGGTGTGTTCCCGCACTAGGCCATATTAACGCAGGGAGTCCTTATGTTCTCTTGGCTTATTTTTTTGGCACTCTTGTGCCTATTCTCGCTTATGTGGCGGAGTGATAATACACGTTCGGCGGCTGCAGGCGGTATAGGTAGTGGATTTCAACCAGATCCAGTAGCATACCCTCACCCTCTTAAGAACCTAGCGCTCTTGGGACACAATTTTGTAGATCGCATTTACGTTGATCAACCAATTTATGAAGACTCATTTGTTGTGCGTAAATTTGCAGTGCCAGGAGCTAGGGTTTCTACTATAAAAAATACACAAGCTTGGAGGGATTTATTGAGGAGACGGCCGGAGGTAACACTGCTTGTACTGGGTGGTAATGATATAGTGCCTGGTGTCGTACCGAAAGAAGTGGCCCTCTCGTTGGAGGAATTGGCGCGGGAGGTAGAGTTAAGGACCGGGGGCAATTGTCACATCATCGGAATCGAAAAGCGGGTTACACGTCGATACATCCAAAAGGCCGAGTAGGCTACAACAAAATTAGGAACAATATCAATTACCGGCTGAAAAGACTTAATCCCTATACACGTACTCGGTACCATAGCATGGAAATGCAAGACGCAGAAATCGGCTACGATGGTGTGGTGGCTAACAATCGAGACTATTTACAAAAAATCCACTACTCGGCTACGATGGTGTGCATTTAACCCCTGAGGGCTAAGACAGACTCTTCCAGCTCCTTCTGACCATCGCGAGGGTCATTTTCGCCACTACACATTAGGCGCTTACTATTTACTGCTTTTCATTGTGTTGGGGTTGGTGTTGATGATTTGACTTGACTTTTGGTGCGCTTGGCATAGCCTAGCTTAGACTTAATTTCAACATGCCTGCCACCCTATCAGAACTTTAAAAAAAAGAGAGGGATAGCGAGGGGCTGTTTGACTAGGCTAACTAGGGACTTAGACGCCTTCATTGATTGGGCAGATGCGTCCGAGGCGAAGGGCAAAAGTTACCCTGATTCACAAGCACCTCAATGAGCTGGAGTCAGTCAATGACCACCTTTATGACCTATATGACGAGACCATTGACGTTGTGACTATAGCTGGTGACGATGACGAATACTCTGAGGCCATGGAAGCGATTGTGGCTAACAATCGAGACTATTTACAAAAAATCCACTACTCTGACCAACAGTAGTGCCACGGCAAAGGTAGCAGGGGTTAAGCTACCTACACTTCATCTTCCCAAATTTAGCGGAGACCCGGCAAAGTGGAAAGAATTCTGGGACCTCTTCCGCTATACCGTGCATGACCATAAAGAGTTGTCAGATATACAACGTTTCACATATTTGCGCGGGCAGCTGGAGGGGGAAGCACAGAAGTTGTTGGGGGGATTTAGCCAAATCGCCAGTAGCTATGCCACCGCAATAGCCCTACTTGAGAAGACATATGGACAAAAAGACCGAATAAAATCTGCACACATTACGAACTTGTGCGAGTTGTCTGCTCCTGTTTATGAGGTAGGCGCGCTCAAGAAGTTCTATGCTGCTTTTGACAGTACCATTCGATCCCTCAATACGTTAGATATCAGCGTCGATGAGATATGTACCGTCATCCTAATGAATAAGTTACCAACACTTCTTCGTGAAAACGTAAAGAGAGCGATGAAATCTACCCCACTCGAATTGTAGTCTTTTATAGAAAATTACCAGGCAGAGGTGTTCAATATGGAGGGAGTCACCAGTGAACCAGTACAGTATAATGCCACAGATTCTAAATTTTCCACTGTTAATAAAAGTACCGGTAAAGTAAAAATGCAAGCAGAACCCAGGAAATTCGCTTGCTATTTATGTAGTAGTCCGAAACATGCGTGGTACAAGTGTCCAAAATATCAAAGTAGTGAGGCTAGAATGAATAGAGCTAAAAATCTGAAGTTGTGCCAGGGATGCCTCTCTAGGGAGCATGGGGGGCGCGGTTGCACAAATGCTAAATTAAGTCCCTGCCGAGTATGCAATGACAGGCATTTCTGCGCATTATGTCCCCAATCTGCTGGAGTGGTAGCAAGTCGAACTACAGTTGCGACAACTGATCCTGCTCCAACCTCCACGATGTTGTCTGTAGCGTCAGAGAGAGAGACAGTAGTTTTGCCCACAATTATGATGCCAGTTAGTAACAATGAAGGTTATTACAATTATCGTGCTTTGCTAGATCAATGTTCCCAGCGCACTTTTGTTCTGCGGTCCTCTCTACCGTCAGTACAGTAAGTTGCATCGGGAAGAGAGACATTGAAGCTGCAAGGGTTTACAGGAGCCCAGCGTGAACAGGTGTATGAGGTTGTCACCCTGCAGTACAAGGATAGAGATAGGAATTCATCCTTAATGGCGGTAGTAGTAGACTCCTTACCAGAATACAAGGTATCAACAGGCATCAAAGGTGTAGTAGGCAAATTGCAGGATTCAGGGTATAGGCTAGCCGATTCATTCATAGGCAGTAATGTTAAGTTAGACATGTTGATCGGTGACGATTATTACTATGACTTAGTGCTACCAGGATATAAACGGGAGGGCAATCTAGTGTTGTTGTGGTAAACTATCAATGGAAGTTAAATATTACTAAGCTATAATGAATCAAATAAAATCAATCTAAATGAAAACTACTCCATATCTAAATTGAATTCAATCTGAAACAAGCTAATTTATATCCAAAGGTCTCACATAAAAAATGTATATATAGGGTAAGGTTATAAGGGTTAATATTAGCCAGGAATTAACTCACCAATAGTTCCACGTGGCAATGAGGCAAGGGAGAACGTTTACCCAATATGGTGGTGGACAGTGAGGAACGAGACATCGGTCCCGAGACACGAGTCAAGTTAAAGAAAGAATAAATAATTACATGGGAATGGACATGAATATTATGCTTATCTGTCAGTCAGTCATGGCGTCGATGAGAGCGTCGTGATGGTGTAGTTGTTTGTATTGCTGTCAGTGTATTGTGATTAGAGGCACAATAGCACGATCAACTGAGGGCGGAAATTAGATGTTAACTGGTTGGTGTTCGTGAAGGCTCTGGTCTTCCTCAAAGGCACACCTTGCAGCCTTGGCAAACGCCAGGAGCCCAAATTATCGTACCGCATCTAGGTTGCTCTATACGATAAATTATATTAATATATACGATAAATTCATATATAATACAAAAGACCATGGCAATATTGCTTAATAGCATATTAGGCCTTTTATAACTTAACTTATTTACAATCTTATAATATACGATCTACTCGTCCTACGTCGTGCTGCAGGAGCGACCGTGACGTCACAGAGACCTACGGGATCACAAAAGAGTCATAGCCTATCGTATTTACGATAGTTGTTGCCCACCAAGTTTGGGTATGCGATTAGTGGGTCATACAAGGATCATGTAACCAATACCAATGTTGAAGTCGTGACAGTGTTAAAAATTGCGGTCAGTTCAATTAGTGAGTATCTACAGACAGACAATGAACCATATAGTCAAGATTTGAATAAATTGTGGGATATGGACAATTTAGGTATCGAGTCAGGAGAGATAGATGCAGAGGCTACGGATACACTTAAATTGTATGATGAAGCTGAAACCTATTTACCAGAGGAAAACCAGTATTGTGTCCGTTTGCCGTGGCGCAGAAACAGAGGTGATTTGCCCAACAATTACGGTCTGGCGATAGGAAGGTTACGGGGCCTACAGAAGAAATTTATCGCGAATCCGGTGTATTGTCAGCAGTACTGTAATGTTGTTAAAGATCAGCTAAATTGCGGGTTCATAGAGTCCACTGATGAGGAAATTATCACCGATTCGCCTACACATTATCTTGCCCACCACGGGGTTGAACGCGACAGCAAAACTACTCCCATACGCGTCGTGTTTGACTGTTCGGCCAAATTATCACCTTCGGCCTTAAGCCTCAATGATTGCCTGTATACAGGACCCTCTTTGGTTTCAGATTTGGCGAAGGTGATGTTGAGGTTTAGGTGCAAGCCGTACGGGTTTATAAGCGATACCGAGAAGGCGTTCCTCATGCTCCAGTTGGACAAACGCGATAGAGACAGTACACGCTTTCTGTGGCCTAGAGTAGATTCACCATGTGATGTTTTTCGTTTCAAAGTTGTGTTGTTTGGTGCTACCTGTTCACCTTTTCTATTGAATGCCACTATTTTAAAACACTTATCGCAGTTCAATGATGTGAATCTCGTCAGCCGAATAAAAAATGGCCTGTACATCGATAACATACAAGGTACCGCGGACACAGAGGACAGTCTTATCTCTGATTATTGGCAATTCCAGCGTGCATTCTCGTCACCCAACTTATACTTACGGGAGTGGGTGACCAATAGTCCGCAGTTGAAGTCCATTTTGGACCCGTATGATGAGATGGCTGCCGATCAGTCGTGTCACAAGTATTTAGGCATGCAGTGGCAACCGGGTACAGATAGACTTTCCTTTGGGCGTCGGGATTATACATGTGAGGCTTTACCTAGCAAGCAAAAATGTCTTAGCCTAGCTGCACAGTTGTTTGATCCTCTTGGCATCTTATTACCAGTTAGCATCAGGTCGCGGTTATTCCTCCAAACTCTATGGCGTACCAAAATTGGGTGGGACGAGACTATCCCTTCTGATTTACAATCGACCTAGCAAGCGCTGGTGGCAGATTTGGACAATTGTCATAGTATAAGTTTCCCACGTCAAATCATCTCGAGTAAACAAGTGGAATTAAACGCGTTTAGTGACGCAAGTAACTCTGCGTATGGTGCTGTAGTGTACCTGTCTGATGGAGACCAAAGTGCTTTAGTCGCTGCCAAGGCTCGAGTACCACCCATCAAGACTGTGACAGTACCTAAATTAGAGTTAACTGAGGTTTTGCTAGCCGCACATCTTGTTCAATTTATTACAGAGGCACTCAAGGATCATCATGAATTCAATAATGTATATTTGTGGTCTGATAGTCAGATTGCGATTGCATTGTTGCGCAGTCAGAAAGTGTTGCCTGTCTATGTCAGTAATAGAGTGAACGAGATCCATGGACTACTTCCCAATGCGAATATAAGATATGTGCACTAAGGATAACCCGAGCGCCCTGTTGACTAGGGGCATTACCGCCAAACAGTTGTCCGATTCTCCGTTGTGGTGGCAGGGGCCTTCGTGGCTAACTTCTACAACAGAGTGGCCAGAGGATCGAGCAACGGCCGTACCAGTTCAGGTAGACTTTCCAATAGAATCAATGGCCGCAGCAGTAGTCACTCAAGATATTGATGGCATCACAATTGCTTGGGACAGATATAGTAGCTATGATAAGGCAGTACGGGTCCTTGCATGGGTTAACTGTTATGTATGTAATTTGCGGCGAAAGGTAAAGGGAGAGCTCTTAACTGACACCTCTTCCTTGCTAGTTAGTGAAATGCGAGCTGCTGAAAAATGAATGATTATGACAGTGCAAAGGGAATCCTATATGAGTGAATGGAGATTCTTGACCAAATCCGACCATAATTTACCGGGTACTAATGTCATGAAACAACTAGGACTATTCGTGGACAGAGGTGTGATCAAATGTAGGGGTAGAATTCAGTTGGCCACTATCAGCGATGACAGTAAATATCCTATCCCCCTACCATCTAACCATACAATTACGCGTTTGCTTATAGTTAAAAGTCATATAGTATGTTCTCATTATGGTGTGGGTCATGTGGTAGCTTATTTGCGCCAAAAATGGTTGATCTCCCACATGAGACAGACGGTAAAAATGGTACTACGAAAGTGTATAGTATGTAAGAGGCTTCAGGGTAAATCCTACTCACCAAGGAATGCACCTCCCTTGCCTAGTATTAGAGTACAGCCTCAAGATCCCTTCTCAGTGACCGGTATAGATTATTCTGGCGCATTATTAGTAAAGGGTAATCCCGCTATTAAAGCTTACATTGTATTATTCACTTGTGCCATCCCCAGGACGATTCACCTAGAAGTAGTAACTAACATGTCTTGCAAAATCTTTACGCACACATTCCGCCAGTTTGTTAGTAGGCAGGGCTTTCCTCAAATAATTCTAAGCGACAACGCGACAACATTTGTTAGTGCAGCCAAACAGCTGGCCGAGATATCTTGTTATGCTGGCCAGCTTGCCAGAATGTACTCGTACTCGCTAGCGCTCGCCAGGGCAGTGAAATGGGCTATAATAATCGTAGAACGATGTTCTTTCTTTCTTAGTATTCATGTTGTTACAGACAGATCAGTGTTTGTCTTCATTCTTGTCTGTGACACTTGAAAGTATTATATATCATTGATAAAGTTATAAGATATGTAGTGTGAAGTTGCAAGGAGAAAGAGATAAGGGAAGCAGCGAGGTGGTAGTGTGTGCGTGTGTATGTACGTGAGCATTCCTCGCTTGGGCTGTGCCACTCGCTCGTGATTGGCCGGCGGGCCTGGCGCGTCATATGATGCCTGCTCTTCATGACGTAGTTGTCTGTGATTGGGGGCCGCTGACTTGGCTTGGTGCTGGGGGGTTCCTACCTGCGTGTCTCCTTAGAGCTTGGTATGTTGTGCTTGGTCCTAGACGTCCCTTGCAATCTGTCCCCAATCTAACCCTCTTTACTACTGTTTCTCTCTCTGAACTTCTTCTTTTCCAATACTTCTTGTCTTTATGCAATTACTTATCCCTTCTGGTTCTGCATACGACTTCCATAGTCGGCCAGTCGTATTACCAGCACCAGTTCTCACATATATGTTTTGCACTAGCTTTAGGGATTATGTTACGCTGGCCAGGTTGCCAGAATGTGCTCATACTCGCTAGCGATCGCCAGGGCAGTGAAATGGGCTATAATAATCGTAGAACGATGCTCTTTCTTTCCTAGTATTCATGTTGTCACAGACAGATCAGTGGTGGTCTTTATTCTTGTCTGTGACATTTGGAAGTATTTTATATCAGTGATAGAGTTTAGAATGGGTATGGAAAATGTGCAAACTAGCATGGGAGAAGGGGAGTGCACCCGATGACTGGAAGACTGGCATAATAGTCCCCCTATATAAGGGCAAAGGGGAAAGAGGAGTGTGTGGTAACCACCGAGGAATATGTCTTCTAAGCGTAGTAGGGAAGGTATACAGTAGGGTAGTGATTGAGAGAGTGAGAGTGAGAACGGAGCAATGGATAGGCGACGAGCAGGGAGGTTTTAGGAAGGGAAGAGGATGTGTAGATCAGATTTTTACCCTGAATTGTGTTGTGGAGAAGTATCTGGAGAAGAAACAAAAGGTGTATGTTGCCTTTATGGACTTGGAGAAGGCCTATGACAGAGTGGATAGAGAAGGTTTGTGGAAAGTACTTAGAATATACGGAGTAGAGGGCAAGTTGCTGAAAGCAGTGAAGAGCATGTATGAGGGTGCAAAGGCGGCAGTACGTGTGGAGAGTGAGCAGAGCGAGTTCTTTGACCTGAATGTTGGTTTGAAACAGGGGTGTGTGATGCCCCCGTGGTTGTTTACTGTATATATGGATGGAGTTATGAAAGAAATACTATCAAGAGCAGTGGATGTTGGTGTATCGCTGAAAGGGAGGGAATTGAGTGGAAGCTACCTATACTGCTGTTTGCAGATGATACAGTTCTGATGAGTGATAATGAATGGGAGTTGCAGGGTCTGGTAAATGAGTTTGGAACAGTGTGCGAAAAACGGAATTTGAAGGTAAATACGGGGAAGAGCAAGGTTATGGTCTTCGAAAGGGGTGAAGTCACAGAGTGTGAGGTGAAGCTGAACGGTCAGGCTATGGAGATCGTCAACTCTTTTAAGTATCTGGGCAGTGTGTTGAGTAAAGATGGGACTATGGATGAAGAGGTACGGGAGAGGGTACAACAGGGGAAGAGGGTTGTAGGAATGCTAAAAGCAGTAACAAGAAATAGGGTGGTCAGTATGGAAGTGAAGAAGTCCTTGCATGACAGTGTGGTAATCCCGACACTGACTTACGGAAGCGAAGCATGGACGTTGGTTGAGAGACTCAGACCAAGAGTGAGAGCAGTGGAAATGAATTACTTAAGGAGTGCGTGCGGAGTTACATGGAGGGATAGACAGACTAATGAGGAAGTAAGAAGGAGGTGTGGTGTGGAGGTAGATGTGCTGGAAAGTGTGAAAAGGAACAACTTGAGATGGTTCGGCCATATGGAACGTATGGAAAGCGAGAGAATGACTAAGAGGGTGTACGAGAGCGAGGTGGAGGGACAGAGGGGGAGAGGTAAACCGAATATGAGGTGGAAGGATGGAGTGAGGAACTACATGAACGAAGGCGGTGCTGGTTGGGGGGAGGGGCGTCGACTGCCTGGGGACAGAGGTGCATGGGGGCGGTTCGTTCGTGGCCACACCTTCGGGGATCACGGCGTCAGGCAATAGATAGATAGATAGATAGATAGAGTATAAGATGTGTAGTGTGAAGTTAAAGAGAGAGAGAACGAAGGAGACAGCGAGGTGGTAGTATGTGCGTTTGTATGTACGTGTGCCTTCCTCGCTCGGGCGGAGGTTCCCACGCTTGTGATTGGCCGGCGGGCCTGGCGCGTCCTATGACGCTTGCTCTTCATGACGTAGTGGTCTGTGATTGGGTTCTGCCGTCCTAGTGTTGGTGCTGGGGGGCTCCTACCCGCGTGTGTCCTTAGAGCTTGGCATGGTGTGCTTGGTTCTAGACGTCCCTTGCAATCTGTCCCCAATCTAACCCCCTGTACTACTGTTTCTCTTTCTGAACTTCTTCTTTTCCATTACTTCTCATCTTTATTCAATTACTTATCCCTTCTGGTTCTGCATACGACTTCCATAGTCGGCCAGTCGTATTACCAGAACCAGTTCTCACATATATGTTTTGCACTAGCTTTAGGGATTATTAGTCATAGTCACATGGAGTCATATTATCATTGGGTGCTTCTAATTATTGAGTTGTTCTTTGTTACTATTTAATGCTAGACAGTGGAGGGCATCTTTAGTCGTTGTCTGAGTTATGTACATGGCATGTCAGAGCCTGTACGACTTCGACGGAGCTAGGTGCCTGTAACCTTTGTGCATATTTTTCCTTTGCGAGTGTAGCAGTATACAAGCGAAGGGCTTTTGCCTACACTTACTTGTATGCTTTCTACCTCATTTTGTTGACCTTTGTGGAGCGCCAGGGTAAGACCAGATACTTGAGATCTGGACTTACCAAGAGAGCCTCCTAGTCACTTAACGTAACATAAGGGAAATCTGTTCAAGGGGAGACAGTAGGCTACGAGCATGCTTGCGCTCTGCCTAGCCTCCTGGTACCTTTTATGCCGCTGCTAGACTTTATTAGTAATAAAGACAGCATGTGTTTATTAACTTTAACTGCGTATGCTTTAGGAATTATTCACGTATTATTTTAGCCTAGGTTGATGCTTGGTGCACAACCCAGTATGGCTGTTACTTTGGCTAAGGAAGTACTGTTTTGAGTGGCTATTATTAGTGCTGTCACAGAGTTGTTGCACTCCCTTGTTTTATATATATGTATCCTACTTATTGGTGTATTTAAGATACACGCTTGGTGTCCTGCCCCTGCATTATTTCTGTTCTATATTGACGAGCATCTTAGAGCATCAGACGTTTTCAGAAGATTCCATATGTGTTTGCTGTAGGACTAGACTTCCAGTGTTTTCATAGAGCATTGAAGAGTTTAGTGTTGAGTACAGACTCACACTAAAGTTAACGTAAGCATATACTCCTTTAATTAAATCTTGTTATAGTTTATTTAAGCATTGTTATTACTTAAGAGCATTTTATTAACGTAAAGTACTCCTGTTGTGAGTAGGCTTTACCGTCCCCGGAAAACCTTTGTAGAAGTGCACTAAAACCCAGTTAATTGATACCCCGTTATCCAGTAGATTAACTCTGGAGGGTTTTAAGTGTTTTGTTCACCGGCGTAATAGTTTGAGGGTTTGGAATTAGCGTACCGTTGTTGCAGCCTATCATCTAGTCCAATATTAAGTGCCCTTGTTTATTTCGTAGTGCCGGTCATAACAAATGGGGACCTTAGACCAGTATATAGTGAACTGAATATTGCATTTTTTTTTTGGAGAAATCTTATTGCCATTTGGGGTTGAATTTATTTCTCGCATTGTTGGCAGTGGACATTGTTTTGAGGATATATAGAACTTGTTGGAGTTTATTGGTGACCTACTATTGCACTCAAGAACATCTTCGAATATTTTTTGTGAATAAAGCTACGCGAGAGTTTGGCTACTTTTGTCTTGACTTGAGAATTTTTTTGTTGACTCCATCATGTCACTTGACGGGTCTGAACATAGTGAGGGCACAGTGCGAGAGACAGGCGAGGAGGTGGAGAAGATGGAGTTGTTAAACGGCGTTCGGGTGGTGAACAATGAACAAGGATGCTCGGATTTTTTTGGAGGAGCCAGTGTCGGCGGACCGGGTGTCGGGGCTGGACCGGTACAGACTGCAGTTTGTAGCCACGGTCTTGGGGTTGTCCGGTACTAGCGGTTTGTCAAAAGGTGAGCTGGTTACCTGTGTGCTCGGTGGGGTACGTGGGGCTTCGGAAGGAGCGGGAGCTGGTGCACCTTCGGCCCAGCCCCCATTCCATTCGACTCCTATCATGGCGCCCCCTCGGGCTCCGGAGCCAAGTACGTTCCCGCAGGCCGATGCCTGTTGGCGGTTGGGTATGCCTCTAGGTGGCTCACGGGGTGGGTCCCCGATAGTAGCACCCCCTCCTCAAGGTATGTCTGCCGAGATGTTGTTTCAGCTCGAACTCGCCAAACTCGAGCAGCGAAAGCATGAGGCTGAGCTCGAGCAGCGAGAGCGAGAGTCTGAGCGCAAGTATAGGTGTCAGGCTGAGTCTGCAAGGTATTGTGCCGATATTGATCTAGAGAAAACTCGTGTAGAGGTGACGAGGAACAGGGTCGTCCAGGGGGGTCGAGCCCATGACCAGTCCCTGTCGCATCAACTAAAGTTGGTTCCAGTGTTTGATGAGTTAGGAGTTACCGAATTCTTTCTCCGATTCGAAAAAAAGTGCCAGGAGCACCAATGGCCCGAGGAGAAGTGGGCAGCCCTTGTTTCGTCACGATTAACGGGGAAAGCACTCAAGGCGTATGATGGTTTGACCCTTAGATTCCTGCATGAATTATGAGGCGTTGAAAGAGGCTGTCCTGAGGGCGTAAGAGTTGCAGCCAGAGACCTATAGGCTGAAATTTAGGGCTGTTCCCAAGAGAAAGGAGAGTACTTTCCAGGAACACGCTAGAGAGCTGTCAGATGCATTTGAGAATTGGTTAAGATTGGAGAAGGCAACTACTTTTGATGCAGTGAAGCAATTAGTGTTGTTAGAGCAATTTTTTAAATGTACTGGCAGTGACTTGACTCTTAACCTGAAAGAAAAGCAACCTAAAACTCTGCAGGAGGCAGCTCAGTTGGCTGACCTCAGGGTGTCATTGATTAGTGGGTGCGGGTCTGCACAGAGAGCTGAGCCAGGTAACCAGGGGCGTACCACTCCACCCCCCCGAATTAAGGACACAACTAATTACAAATTTAAGAGTACTGGTGCCAATTTTGATCCCAAGTCAAAACCCTTCCCGTTAAAGAAAGGCCAGGGCCCTTCCTCACCTCAGAGGAAGTCCAAGAGCGAAGTGGAGTGTTTCAAGTGTCATGAGAAGGGGCATATTGCGCGCTCATGTCCGAGCACACCGCCTACAGCAGTGGTGTCACTAGTGAGCAACATCGGCGTGTCTTTGAGGTCTTCCGCGTTTGCCCAGGGTAATACGTCGGTTGCGAAGTCACAGTCGGTGCAGAAGCAGCAGGAGGGCTCGTCACCCGTCCGAGATGCTTTTTGTGGTCATAGGGGGCACGGCACTGTGAGGTGGGCTGGTGTGGAGCATAGGCTTGAGTTGTTCCGTGATACGGGCGCTTCCCAGACACTTGTTAAGAACTTCACTGGCAAGCCTATTAACGCGGCTCGGGTTGTGGTGGTTCAAGGTATCAATGCTACGCAGTCTTACCCGCTGGTCAGAGTGGAGCTTGAGGTGGATGGTGTGACACGGGAGTTGGATGTGGGTGTGGTGGAGAAATTGCCAGTTGAGGGGGTCGACCTCCTTCTCGGTAACGACTTTGCGGTGCCCACTTCCGAGGTTCCACCCTTAGTCGTTGCCGAAAGGGCGGCCGACACGAGTAGGGAGGGGCAAGAGGGGCTCGAGAGATCTCAGTAAGCTCAGGTGTCACAGCCTAGTACCCAAGTTTCAGACCAGCGGAGGAAGGGTCGGAAGGAGAAAGTCAAGGCTGGTCGGGTTGAGAGTTTGGACCCAGCGGCACTCCTTGGTGACTCGGTATTTGCACCAAAGTTGAGCTCCGGAGTGGCCCCAGAACCTGTCCCCCCTAGTGACATGGTAGGGCATGATGGCACTCCGCGACAGAGTAGTTCCCAGGTGCAACTAGAAGATCTTAGTCTTGAGAGTTGTGGGAACGGGGCTATTGAACTCGACGAGGACGGAGAAGCATGTCATGTGAACCTGTTAAAGGAGTTTGTGAGGCAACCACCTGAGCAGCCTACTGTCCCTGTGTTGGTCTGCAGCGGCCAAGGTGGAGAAGGAGAGGGGGTCAGTGAGGCACAGGTGGAGAAAAGTTGGGATTGTCATGTCTCGGCAGAGCAGTGGGCAGGGAACCCGAGTCAGGGGGGTGTGGAAGCGCTTGAGCACCTGCCTGAGCAACAGCGTGCAGCGATCCAGCCCCTACTCGGTTCATACCCCACTGTTTGTGCCGAGCACCCAGGCCTCACAACTCATGCGGTGCACGATGTTCCGCTGGCAGGTCACTTGAGTGTGAGTAAACCGTTGGCCTCGTTGTTTCGGTTGTTCAAGGTTGGCGACGAGGCTTTGGCATGGTTGTCAGGTCAGGGTCGAGCCATGGCTGCTAAGGGTGGTGGTCAGTATCAGGCCATTAAACAGATTGGTGAGGGTAACTATGGACTAGATACGCCCGATCGTCGCATAGCCTCCCAATGCTGCCCTAGTAAAATGCAACAGCCCTACCATAGACCGACTGTATCTGGCCGTGTCGCTGAAGGCGGTGATGCTGCGCCGGCAGGTGTAGTCGCAAGGAATGCGGGGGTGCGCATGTACGGTAAAGGCGGGGAAGCCTTAGCAATTATGAACTATGGGAGTGACTGCACAGGTGGTACAGATTGTCCCTCTCATGACCTGGCTGTTCTAGGGACAAAGGTGGAGAAGGAGGGAGACTATAGTGTAGAAACTGCGGTCTCGGCTGGGTTGTGGGAGGGCAATGAGCATGTTGTTCGTCGAGATAAGTTGCAACCTCTTGTTCCTAAGCATCAAGAGAAGTTGTGTACTAGGCTGTGGCAGTACGTCCGCATGTTTGTTGATTCTCCAGGCCTGATGTACGGGGTAGAACCCGACATGGAGGCTGGAGACAGTGCAAGGCTCAAATTGGCTCCCTACCGTATAAATCCTGCTCGACAGCCTGTTGTAAAAGCAGACCTGGACTACATGTTGGAAAAGGGTCTGAGGGATAAGGGATATCGTGAGTGGTCGTTGCCAGTAACTTTGCAACCTGAGTTAAGTGGCAAGATCCGTGTGTATGTTGATTGCAAGAGTGTTGGTGCATTATCCCTGACAGACGCCTATACCTTATCCAGAGTTGACGACCCCATAGACCGCATCGGGGCTGCCTCGTTTATCACTAAGGTAGAACTAGTGAAAGGTTATTGGCAGGTCCCGTTGCCAGAGAGAGCGAAGAGAAGTGCCAGTCTTGTGATGAACTGGGCAGTTTATCAGTGTCAGGTGTTGTTTTGCTGCTGGAACACAAGTTGGATGTGTGGCATATTAAGGGCACTGATAATGTTCTGAGGAGTTCTGATGGAGTGAGGAACTACATGAACGAAGGCGGTGCTGGTTGGGGGGAGGGGCGTCGACTGACTGGGGACAGAGGTGCATGGGGGCGGTTCGTTCGTGGCCACCCCTTCGGGGATCACGGCGTCAGGCAATAGATAGATAGATAGATAGATAATGTTCTGGCTGATTGTTTGTCATGGGAGGGTATGTGTTAAGGAGAACCCTCGCCGTTCAGTCAGTGTTGGTTTGAGAGTGGAGAAAAAATTTGGCTTGCCCCTGTAGTGCAAAGCCGCCAAAAACACTATTAAAAATAATACAACAACCTCACATAAAAACTCTTTCTTTTGATAGTATATAAGTGCAGTATGTTACAGCAAGAATCTAAGACATTCTGAGTTTTTGTCTTAGTAGGCTAGGCTTGTTGAAGCTTGCTCGTTGAGCGTAATATTGTTAAGAGATACTATTATTTTGGGGAAGAGTTGTGTTGATTTTTTTTATATAATAAAGTGTTTTATGTTTGTGATTGTGCCTTGTTTTCACAATTTGGGGGAGTAGCTGGGTGAGGCGGGGTTGGTGAGCGTTCTGTCTGGTCAGATGTGGCGTTTACCTGAGGTTAAAACGTCCCACATCTTGGGCTGAGTGTTACGCTGGCCAGCTTGCCAGAATGTGCTCATACTCGCTAGCGCCCACCAGGGCAGTGAACTAGGCTATAATAATCGTAGAACAATGCTCTTTCTTTCCTAGTATTCATGTTGTCACAGACAGATCAGTGGTGGTCTATATTCTTGTCTGTGACACTTGGAAGTATTTTATATCAGTGATAGAGTATAAGATGTGTAGTGTGAAGTTAAGGAGAGAGAGAACGAAGGAAACAGCGAGGTGGTAGTATGTGCGTGTGTATGTACGTGTGCCTTCCTCGCTCGGGCGGAGGTTCCCACGCTTGTGATTGGCCGGCGGGCCTGGCGCGTCCTATGACGCTTGCTCTTCATGACGTAGTGGTCTGTGATAGGGTGCCGCCGTCCTAGTGTTGGTGCTGGGGGGCTCCTACCCACGTGTCTCCTTAGAGCTTGGCATGGTGTGCTTGGTCCTAGACGTCCTTTGCAATCTGTCCCCAATCTAACCCCCTGTACTAGTGTTTCTCTCTCTGAACTTCTTCTTTTCCATTAGTTCTCATCTTTATTCAATTACTTATCCCTTCTGGTTCTGCATACGACTTTCATAGTCGGCCAGTCGTATTACCAGCACCAGTTCTCACATATATGTTTTGCACTAGCTTTAGGGATTATTAGAGTCATAGTCACATGGAGTCATATTATTGGGTGCTTCTAATTATTGAGTTGTTCTTTGTTACTATTTAATGCTAGACAGTGGAAGGTATGTTTGGTCGTTGTCTGAGTTATGTATATGGCAAGTCAGAGCCTGTACGACTTTGAAGGAGCGGTAGCCTGTAACCCTTTTGCATATTTTTCCTTTGCGATCGTAGCAGTATACAAGCGAAGGGCTTTTGCCTATTCTTGCTTGTATGCTTGCTGCCTCATTTTGTTGACCTTTGTGGAGCGCCAGGGCAAGACCAGATACTTGAGATCTGGACTTACCAAGAGACCCTCCTAGTTACTTAACGTAACATAAGGGGAAATCTGTTCCGGGGAGACAGTAGGCTACGAGCAAGCTTGCGCTCTGATAGCCTCCTTGTACCTGTTTTGCCGCTGCTAGACTTTATTAGTAAGAAAGACAGCATTGTGTTTATTAACTTTAACTGCGTATGCTTTAGGAATTATTCACGTATTATTTTAGCCTAGGTTGATGCATAGTGCACAACCCTGTATGGCTGTTACTTTGGCTAAGGAAGTACTGTTTTCAGTGGCTATTATTAGTGCTGTCAAAGAGTTGTTGCACTCCCTTGTTTTATAATTATATATGTATCCTACTTGTTGGTGTATTTAAGATACACGCTTTGGTGTCCTGCCCCTGCATTATTTCTGTTCTATATTCGACGAGCATCTTAGAGCATCAGACGTTTTCAGAAGATTCCATATCTGTTTTCTGTAGGACTAGACTTCCAGTGTTTTCATAGAGCATTGAATAGTTTAGTGTTGAGTTCAGACTCACACTAAAGTTAACGTAAACATATACTCCTTTATTAAATCTTGTTATAGTTTATTTAAGCATTGTTATTACTTGAGAGTATTTTATTAACGTAAAGTACTCCTGTTGTGAGTTGGCTTTGCCGTCACCGGAAAGCCTTTGTAGAAGTGCAATAAAACCCAGTTAATTGATACCCTGTTATCCAGTAGATTAACTCTGGAGGGTTTAAGTGTTTTGTTCACCGGCATAATAGTTCGAGGGTTTGGAATTAGCGTACCGTTGTTGCAGATATAGCCTATCTTCTAGTCCAATATTAAGTGCCCTTGTTTATTTCGTAGTGCCGGTCGTAACAATCTAAAGATTCGGTAATTCAGAAATTTATGCTAGAACACCATTGTGAGTGGCGGTTTATCCCCGCCAGAGCTCCTTGGTTCGGTGCCATTTGGGAAAGGGCAATCGGGATAGTGAAAGCCGGATTAAAAAAGGTTTTCGGTAGAGCATCGGTAACGTTAGAAGAGCTGCAAATTATTCTATGTGAAATTGAAGCCTGTGTAAATGACCGACCTTTTGGTTATGTCTCGGGTGAACTAAGCGATGTGAATGCTATTACGCCATCTCACATGCTAAGGGGCAGACGATTAAAATAATCCCCGAAAGAAGCGATAGCCGATGAGGAATTGACAGATCCGTCATTCCGCAGGGATAATGTTATGACTGCCAGATATCACTATATGAATAAATTGTCAAAATATATCTGGAAACGTTGGCAGTCTTACTACCTCTTGGTATTGGGAGAGACGCATCAGTGTCACTTGAGGACTGAAGGCAAATCATGGCCGAAGCTAGGGGATGTTGTTCTAATACATGACGACGGTCCTCGGCTAATGTGGAAACTAGGGAAAATCACTGGATTCCATGGATGGAATAAGTTGAGTAGCACATCTTAAGACGAGTACAGGTGTCACCACTCGCCCCATTGTTAGGTTGTACCCCTTAGAACAGGCAGTAAGTCAGTGCGTGGCCCTTTCCGATGAACCGTCGACTCAAGATCTCCCTCTTAACACGTTAGGCATTGATTGGGAGGTGAGCGACATTGAGTTACGTCCCTCCCGTCAAGCCGCGTAAGGCGCTGCTTCTTTATGGCGGACTAAAATAGCTTCTGGCCAACTGTAACTTATAAATTGTATATATATTTACCCTAACCTGGATTAAGATTAAGAGATCATAAATATTGATCTCTCCTAGCCTGGATTAAGAATTCAAATTAAGTAATTGTAAATATTGATATTGCTCGTAGCCTGGATTAAGACTGATATTTCAGTACCTTTAAGTTTAGTATTTAGGCCCTTCATCGGCCGGGATAAGATTGAATATTCCACATTTGTGGTGGCAGTGTGTCATTACTTGACATTAATTAAGTCTACCTTGATTTATTTTCCAATACGTTTTCTTTGATAGGAATAATATAATTTCTTTCGTTAACAATATGTAGTTTAAATATTACATTCATACATTATAGTATCCAATTTAATTTAGCTGAGGTCCCGTATGTAAACAAAGGGGATCTCACTTGCTGTATAGAAGTCAATCTGCCAACATGGAATATAATTAGTGATCATCAATAATCTGCTACATCCTCCACTCAACTTCTTCAATACTTCGCTCTACATTCAGATAAGCCTTTTCTATAATCACTGGGACCCACATTATTTTATGAGTGCTTAAGTTTGTTTTACATCATCCTTTTCAAGGTGATCATTTCCTATGTATTATATATAGCTCTTGTCTTCACAGTCCAGACAAGATAACTATGTTCCGTATCTTTGTACTGTCAGCAAATTTGGAGATAAAGTTATTCAGACCTACATCAATATAATTTATACATATATATATTATAAATAAAACCGGACCAAAGACCGATCCTTGAGGCACACCGCTGGTAACTGACACCGAATCTGATGCTATACCATTAATAACAACTATTTGCTTTCTGTTTGCAAGCCAGCTTTGATTCCATTGATATATATTACCCTTTATTCTGAGCATCTCTAATTTGTTTAATAATCTATTGTGAGGTACCTTGTCAAACACCTTTTGAAAATCTAGGTAGACTATGTAAAGCACCTTAGTTGAGTCATTAGAGTAAACAATTTATTATAAAATTTGAGGTGGTTTGTTAGGCACGATTTTCTTATCCTAAATCCGTGCTGGCTGTTTCATATTAATTCATTAGATTCAAGATACTCAACTATTTTATCTCTTAAAATGGTTTCAAGAATGTTTCCTATTACTGACGTTAACGTTAAGCTTATAGGTCTGTAATTACTACCTTTGGCTCGATCACCCTTTTTGTGCATGGGTGTAATGTTGGCTGTTTTCCAATCATTAGGAACGCAACCCTGCTGTAGTGATGAGTTAAATATAATGGTCAGGGATTCGCATATTTGTTCTTTTACTTGTCTTACTATGATGTAAATTATCAGGCCCCGGAATGTTGTTGATATTTAAGAGAGAGAGAGAGAGAGAGAGAGAGAGAGAGAGAGAGAGAGAGAGAGAGAGAAGGAAGTAGGAAGATGTCTAAGTGAGATATAGGTAGAATTTTGAAGAAACGACAAACTTTTGTTTTCAGCAATTCGAGAAAACATGTATGTATAGTAACTGCCCTTCCTCCGCCGTCACTTAACCCAACCCAACACGAACATGATCAAATCGCTATGATCCCGTAAGTGGTAGATAGCTTTGATAGATAGTTCAAATACAATGGTGATAAGGTGGAAGAAATCTGCTCGTTGCTGCCCCCTTTCTTTGTTTTATAGTTTATTACCAATATAGCTGCATGCATCTTCAAACGAGTAATTGTATCTGTTGTTGAGAAAGGTACATCTGACAACTTTGTAGTCATATATTATTTTTTAAGAAAATGTTGAAAGATTTGCTAATTAAAGACCCACATCAAAAATGCATTAACAGTCCTTCCCCTTTCCCAGCTTAATTATTAGCCTCTCTCCCTCCCTCCACCTTCAGCTTTTCTATCGCCGTTCGGGCTCTATAAATTATACAAACTCCTCAGGGAGGATAGGTCTTGCAACGAAAATAATTATATAAGGGAAGGAAATAAGAAAAATAGGATTTTTGTTTGTTTTGTTTTATAAGTTGGCCAAATAAACAAAGTATAGTATATTTTACCTACACTCATTTATTTTCCTCCTCTTTAATTTAATATTGCATTATCACACATATCATAAACCCACTGGGACGTACAGTATCAACGATATCTAAGATCCACAAAATTAGTCTTTTCAACTTGTCACATATTGAGATGGAAATTCCATGAGTACTTGAATGGAGAAATTATACCTACAGTACATTAAATTGAAACACAATTGTGAAAACAAAAAATAAACATGAGAACGAAAAAGTATACGACAAATAATTACACAAGGGTGGGTGTCATTTGTTGGCACATAATTGTGTTGAGAGAAATAGTTATAATATAACTATATTATAGATTGATTGTAAACGTGGTGACATCGTGAAATAGTAATATTGGTGCTCTCTGTCCACGAGCGTTCCTGGTGGGGTATGCAGCACTTTAATCCAGCAAAATGCGATTGCGAATGTTCTTCTTGGGCACTTTTTGCTGTTTAACATCAGGTCAGCACACCATGACCAAAACAACATAATTGTGTCGTATACTCAACTTTTGTAGGCTTGACTATGCATTGTTCATATCGTGACTGGGGATCTATTAGATCATAATTATTATCTGTTAAGGGTGGATGGGCATATTTATTTGTTCATATACTGTATATACAGTATATCTCTCTCTTATATAATTTGGTATTTGTTTCCTCCCTATACCTCCATGAAACATAAAAATAACATCCATTAGATCCTACTAGATACATTTGTACATTTTTCGATAGAAAAATTTCCTAGCCAAAGGCCAGTTCTCCCAAAATAACAGGCTCACTATCGTTCGCCAGGAAAACAAAATTGACACCTACATAGCACGAAAGATCTGAATATTGACAAATAAATTGGGCGAAATGTCTTAAAATCAACAAACTAATGGGGCAAACATCTTAAAATCTGAACACTAATGGGGCTAAACATGAGGGAGAAGGGGTATAGAGAAACGACCCATCTCCCCTTAAAAGTGAACACATTTATACAATATTTCAATATTATAATGTCAATATATCAATATACCTTATGGCCAGTAATTGCTGTACAGAATTCTTATCAAACTGAATGTGGTACCAGTAGTGGGTTTATATATTGGAAATATCTGCATTCCTGGCATACTGTACACTATTTTTTCATCAAAGAAGGCGACAATTGGAAACATCTTTTTGAAAGATTTGGCAGTTTAACACCTTACGAGCGGCCTAGGCGGTAATTTCTATGTACCGCCCAGCGTTTTTTTTTTTACCATAAATGGGGTTGTTTCCGTGCTCTTTTTCATGCATAAACAAGACCCAGAGCGTAATACAAGTATGTATCCCTGAAAGGGCATAAATTGAGCTTTCCAATGACACCCGAACTATCCTTCTACGATCACTGGTTGTCTTGCAACGATCGTGCAACCGAAGGGCAAAATCGCTAAAATACGGTCATTTTCTTAAATTATTACGTGTGTAGCGAGTGAGAGAGGGTGGAGGAGGGTGCAATAAATCTCAGTAGGTCCACGGCGGCCGTGGCGAGCGGTCAGGAGGTAATCTACGCTCCTCCCACCGATCCACTCTCTCTCAGAGCACATTACGTGCTCAAAATTGCACTCGACAATAGCCGTGACCCGCCACATAGGCCACATTTATTTCACTCGACAATAGCCGGGTGCCGCCAGTTAAGGGTTAATACATCAACATTTGAACGGTGACCTATTAAAGGAGTGTATATCTACTGTATATAATTTAGATATGTTGCGCCTTTAATTTATTGAGGTCTACCTTAAGCTGAATAAAATCATCTAATAGTAACCATAATAAGATTATAAGGACATCACCTTTAATGAAAGGGTTAAATATTAATCCCAGAATGCTGATCCTTTTCACTATACTTGTTCTGTCCACATTTATGACATAAGATTGAAATTAACGTCGTATATTGCATTATCATACTTTTTCAGGAAGGACTCTCTCATATCTATGAACAAAATACTATCTAACTGTTGGCAACAGGGGCATTTTTCCTAGTGATTGTGTCTCTGTTCAATGAGTGTGTTAAGCTCATTTGTATTGGGATGTCATTTTGTTTCGTCAGTATAGTTCATGGTAGGTGTTAAGATTAAACAATATAGGCTCCTTATTACACTTTGATTGTTTATATTTGTTTTTCTTCTTGTGTATTCATTTAATAGTTGCATCACTTCATAACGTCACAAACTTCTTAAATAATTTACCGCTTTCCCAAATACATTAAGTCACTATTTTCACAATAGCATTATACTTTGCACTTCATAATGTAATGCACATTATTGTAAGGAACATTTTATCCTTTACTATCATTTGATTATCAAACACAATTAATTATGCTTAATATTCTTTGGTAATTTACAAATATAATACTCTCGTCGTCGTAGTATCTTTGTCAGTTGGTTTGTCTGTCTGAAATAAGGATTTCATGAAAACATATTTTACGAATATATATAAAAAATCAGTTAGTGCTTTAATGCTTTTCCCGGATAGAAAGGATTACTTTTTACCAACTCTAGTGTCCCACATTACCGTGATATGTTTTTGTTTATTTTTCATGATGCTCACAATCGTTCTACTTACACAAGGAGTCACACTCAAATATATGAGTTATAGTTGAATATACATACAGTATAGTAATCTCAAGAACTACTTGAATTCCGGATGCATGAGCTGTTTGATTAACCTTCTTGCTTGCCTGCATTCTTAAATGTATATACTATCACATATGAGAAAAACTAAATTATGTACTCCCAATTTAAGATAAATATTTTTGGTAACACGTTTCTACAGTACTTAATGTAAAAGTTTTGAACATAGCATTAAATCCTCTTATATTTGGTAGCAAGAATTATCAAACTCCAAACCGTTAGTTGCAAAAACTTGAACGCCTAACTGAATTTAGCTGCGGTATATTTTAACTTGCACCCATTAGTCATAAAAAGAATAAAAACAATTGCATCCTGTAATGGCACCAAACAGGATAATGCAGTACTATTTAAAAGACAATCTTTAACTCTAGCCGACGGGATGTTATTGTGATTTGCATTATATATATATATAATGTATAAATATATAATGTATATATATATATATATATATATATATATATATATATAGATATAATTACAGATGGATGGAGTGCTGCTGGCATGTGTGGGGAGGATCCACCCATGCCGCACTTTTCGAAAGGATAGAGTCCAAAGCATTTCGTCTCATCAACTCACTTCTTCTTACTAGTGCTCTACAGTCTCTCTTTACTCGCCGCATTATTGTATCTCTCCACTCTTTTACCCAATAATCGGTGTTCTTTACAGCTCCTTGCGGAAAGTGGGTGGCACACGCCTTTCAACCCCCCCCCCCCTTATTCTGTACAACTCTCTAATGCAAGAAATTACCGATTTTCCCAGTCTTTGTTGTACTCAACAGATATACTCTGGAATTCTCTCCCTCAGTATGTCTTCATCCTTATCCTATGCCTTAGATTACTTCAAGCACCATGTGTCCAGGCATTTTGACTCCAACATACAGTTCCGAGCACTTGAAAAGGAGACGCTGCATCAGCTTGTCTCCTCAGCCACGGATAATCCCCGGTGTATCCTTTCTGGCTGAAGAATTACGATGGGGCAGAAGGGGAGGGATGGAGGCAATGGTAAGGGGGCTAATAGTTTGACGGGTGGGAGATAGAAGTGATAGCAGAGGGTGAGATGACGGGGTTGCAAGAAACCAATTTCATAACCCCATCAGATGTCCTCACAAACCACAGGGAGACACAACAACCAAGAGCCAGACTAGCCAACATCAAGGAAAGAAAAAGAACGAAGCGAAGGGCACAGACACGAGCAGAAAAAGAAACAACGTAGTCTACCATCGTTAACCAACGTCGTCCTCTATGCTGTCACGAAACAACACAGTCTACCACCATAAATCAACACCCTCTACAGAGACCCACGGGAACTACAGGGCCCCTCAACAAGCATAACCTGCTTCCGGTCCAATCTCCTGGCCCTATTCCAGGCCAATCACAAGGTCCGAGATACGGGACACAGGTGTATCCAACCCAGGAACCAGATTTAGATTATAATGAAGAAGAGTTTAAGCTAATTCCTCATCAACATCCAATGTTATATTCCAACAGATGTAACCAGAAGAACCACCTCTACAGTACGGAAAAACACCTGTGTCAACAATAACAGATCAACAGAGAGTAACGATTCAAATCCTTGCATAAAACATTGAAAACAGAGGAAACTACAAATCAATGTAAAACATTTATCCTGCAACCATGCAAGCTTTCTAAAATATGAGTTTAATTTTAAGAAATAAAGAATAACAACATCCATGTATTCCTATGTCAATTATATTTTTAAGGCAATTATTAACTTCACAATAATTAAAAGATCGAAATCCACATGCCTGCACTTTTCCAAAATGAATTAATCAAGACTCAATTTATTATCTGAATATTACCTGCCCGAAATTTATGATCGATAGGCAAACACGAGGCAATACCTTCAACTAGCTTTAAGGGCGATCAGTGGGTATATACCACTGTCGGAGTTACTTCCGAATAGGGCTAGCCATTTTCCCTATAAAAAGTTCAACGAGTGTGGCGACCCAGAGGTGTGTTAGAAGAGCTAGAAGTGACCTTCTCTAGTTGTATGTGAGAGCGGCAGTTCCCTCTGGTGCCAAACACAAGGAGGAACTACGAGTCCTACGTCAACCAGATTCCCTCTCATGGATCTCACTTATCCTCAGCATCCCGACCCTAAGTGTCTCTGTGTTACTGAAATTTGGGAATTATTGTGAAGGGTATAATTATAGAATTTGTTTGTGTTCAATTTAACATTATTATAAAGGCCTATTCTGGACTCTCATTGTTCAAATTTTCTATCGCGGTGTATTAACATAACACCCACCTGTGCAGGTGAATTATATATGTAATACTCAGGATTTAATTGATTTAAGTCCAAGTTAACGTTATATATAATTTTTACCTACGTTATATCCTACACTATGCGTAATACTTTGTGAACACTGTCAGATTTTATTCATTTGTGTTATTATTGTTTAAGTGTCCAAGTTCGTAGGGAAGTGTACAAAGAGAGAATAATTTTCCTTTTATACTTAATCACAAATTCCGGACAGTGCTACGTCCGTATTACATATGAGATTAAGTAGAGTAAAGTTTCTCCGAGATTAAAGTAAGAACCCCTTCCGTTGAGATTATGTTAATTCATGTTCAAGAATTCTAATCTATATAAATCCTTGTGAATAATTCAATCAATCACGTTACACGGTTAACCCTATCAATTCGCAACCAATTTGGGAATTCATAATATACGTTTCAGTGTTTATTCAGCCTTTATTTTCGGCTATTATAAGTCACTACGTCGTTCTGTGTCTCTATCTTATTTTATACCTACTCAGCCTTGATTTTGGCTAATTTAAGTCGCTACTTCGTTCTGCATCTTAATTTTATATTATAATTCATCAGCCCTCGTTTTGGCTATCGATAGTCACTACTTCGTTCTGTGTCTTGATTGTATTTACCGTAGTTTGTTAATTTATTCAAACCTGCTGTATCTATAGCTAATATTTCAGCTATCTTTATTCACTATACGTTTGTGAATTTGAGTTCCTCATTAACTGCGATTCTAGCTAATTTACTGCTATAATTATTTTTTGTATATCGTGTGCGAGATTATTCACCAGTATTCTATTATAGTTAAATTACACATACCACCAGGATTAAAATCAAATCCATATCTTGTCATCCTGATTTAACGTTGCATTAACCCCTTATTGGCGGGGCCCGACTTAAGGCGGTCTAGAGAATAAAGGACAATGTGGCGGGGACCGCCTTAAGTCGGTAACAATTTTGAGCACATAATTGGCTCTGAGAGAGAGTCCGAGCAGTGGGAGGAGCGTAGGTTGACTCTGACCGTTCGGCACGGCTCCCGCGCCGGCACTGGGCCCATGTCCACACACATCCACACTCACTACCTCGCTAGACAGGGAATTATGTAAGGAAATTACCGTATTATAGCGATTTTTCCTTCGTGTTGCACAAATCGTTGCAAGAGAACCAGTGGTTGTAGAAGGATGGTTCTGGTGTCATTGGAAAGCTCAATTATCGACCTTTCACGGATACATACTTGTATTACGCTCTGGCTCTTGTTTATGCATGAAAAAGAGCACGGAAATAAGCTCGTTTAGGGTAAAACCACCCGCTTGGCAGGTAGTAGAAGTTACCGACCTACCAGCTCGTGGAGTGTTAAATAATATATCTCTTCAGGCCGACTGCAGTAACATTGACCTTAACCTCGCGCGCGGCAGCATTTGACCACCTACCTTGTCGGGTGACCCCTTTGTTATTTTTAGCCACGCTTACCTGTGCGCACCTGTGGATACGATCTCAGTTGCCCACATTCGTTCACGTTATTCCTCTCTGTGTACACTTGCCGCCTACATATTTATGTTGTCATCATATTTTATGTATTATCTTGTATAATGTATATATTTCATATTTGATGCTTTGTAAGTGACGCATTTGTTTATGAAGGAGTAAAATCCAGTTAACTCTTTCCAAGTCACCAGATATTTGCCATTGGACTTATACTCTATAGATAAGATCCAGATGTACTATGTCCTTGTATCTTATGTTTACGAAATAAATGTACTTGTTCCATGTGTTTATTGTGTTTGGGATTGTGGTTGAGTAATTTAGAAATATTATTAATATGCTAGTTATGTTCCTGTCAGGCAGGATTGTATTCTAAGTATCCTAAGCAAGGAATTTATGAGAACAAACATTAAAGCGAGTTGGATTACAGCGACGCATAACACTGGTTGCAGCGGTGTCTCTATACGGCATAACAGCTTTGTTTTCTAGATTATTATTACTCAATCAACCCCTCAGATTCAAGATTACACATGACTGCTAAAGCACTAGACATTATTTCCTTTAAACAAGAGGACCATGACATTAATACATACCAAGAAATCGTCAAACCTGTCCTAGATATTGTATTCAGGGAAGATGAAAGTGCAAAGATTCACACGGTATTGATGAAACTAGGTAAACATGCAGCTTTCGTATCCGGATATGTGCATGACATTCCTCAGTTGACCTGGGCACAGTTTGAAAGCTACACGAAATTAGCTGTCAACCCCTCATTAGGTCAGACAATAGCGGACCGTCACTTTCACGAGGTCAAGTATTCAGGAAATTTAGAGAGCACGATCAGTCAATTGAATCAACTGGCCGTGACCGCATTTCCTGATGATACTACAGCTCAGCGGAAGAAAGGAGTATTTAAAGCACTGTTGAGGATATTACCTATCATAGTAACAGATCATTTTGCTATAGCAGAGACCAAGGGTTATGAGGAAGACATGCCAGTAATTTGGCGTATCTTGGCGTTGAGAAAAAAAAGGAACATGACAAGATCGCCGTCATCAGCAGAGCTACCACTCACCCGTTTACATCACTTTCACCTAGCCCTGCGGTGCCACGTCCAAGTGAAAAAGTTGAGGAATGGGCCCGAATTCGCCCTTCTGGAAACCATGTACTTCCCAATGTTCTTTAGTATCAATGAAGAAATCATTTACGGAATTGACCAAGCGGAGGTCCAGGTTGCCTACTATATGGGCTCAGATTCTCTGGATTAAGCCCTGACGCATGGCCACTATTAATGAAGATGGGACCGCAGGGATCGAAGAAAATTACGAAGAAGGAAATGTTGAAGAACCTGAAATAGTACAGGACACTACAGATGTTCAGGACACCCTGGATTTTTAATCCGCCCCCGTCCACAAATTGTCAAACTGGCGGGGGCTCAAGATGAGACAGACACCTGTGCAACTTCCCATCTATAAGCACCTCACTTTAAATGGAGTGAAAGTCCGACTTCTAATTGACACGGGGGCTTCCCGTTCATGTCTCTTCTGTTCTTTCTTCCGACAACATCACAAATCTTTTGGCCCCCTTCAAGCCTCCACAATAGTGTTGATAGATGCTAATGATGGCATCATCCCTAACTGTGGAGAGACTGTCCCACTTTACGTTAGCACCCCTATTCCTGATCACGGGATAAGTAATTCTTTCATGATATACGCCCCCCTAGTGACCAAGTACGATGGATATTTTGGGTCTCGACTTACTCATCTCCCTGCAAGCTTACATTGACTGTATACAAAGAAAATTGAAGTTTGCCCCTTTGCTTAAAAAACAAAAACAAACAAAAAACGATCAAGAAAATCACCACAACTAATGTCACCCCAACTGCATTGCATAACGTAACCCCTGAGTTAAAAAATGTAGTATCAGTCAGGAGAAACAAGACCAACCAACCATATGTCTCACACAGACAACTCAAGTTGTCACTTCAAAAATAGTGACACTTCCCCCACATCATGAACAATGGATACCGATCCTCCCTACATTACCTGGTGATGCTATAATGACTCCAAACCTCCAAAGTCCTTTCGACAGAGATTGCCTGACCGCTCCAGCCCACATTTCTAGCCAATTAAATTGCATTAAAATTGCCAATATCTCAGATCAACCTATCACCTTACCTAAAGGTTTAGAAATTGGAGAACTTGAAACATATGCAGAAGAACTATCCTTACCACCAGATTATATCTCTCCCTCTTGTTCCTCCCTACCTGACATTCCTTCTCATTTGACCCCTCAACAACAAATTGACTTACGTGACTTAATGACGTAATTTCAAGACATCTTTGTCACCTCCAGTCGAGACGTCGGGAAAACTGACGTACTTCACCATCCCATCCATACTGTTGGACAGCCAATAAAACAACCAATCCGAAGAAAAAATCCAATCCAAATACAAGAAAAAGAATTACAGGTGAAAGACATGCTAGCAACAGGGGTTGTATAACACTCCACTAGTCCATGGTCATCTCCCATGGTACTCGTCAGAAAAATAGATGGATCCACCAGGTTCTGTATAGATTACAGACAGCTTAAAGCCGTAACCATCAAGGACGCTACCCAATTACCTCGCATTGACGACTCTTTAGATTCCTTACTAGGCGCTAAATGGTTCACCACTCTCGACTTACAAGCCGGATATTGGCAAGTACCCGTACTTCCGGAACATCAACAGAAACGGATTTTGCTACCAGCCAAGGGAGACTATATGAATTCACCGTACTGCCTTTTGGCCTATGTAACGACCCAGCCACCTTTTCTAGACTCATGGAATCTGTATTACAAGGATTAACCTGGGAGACTTGTTTAGCATATTTAGATGACATCATTGTTTTTGGTAAAACCTGGGCTGAACATATTTAAAGACTCAGACAAGTATTTCAACGGATTCGAGATGCTAAATTACAACTCAAACCTTCTAAATGCACTTTAGCTCAGAAAGAAGTTCAATTCCTAGGTCACATAGTCTCGGAAGAATGAATTGCCCCGGATCCAGAAAAATTGAAAGCAATCAGTACAATAACCCCTCCCACCAATGTAAAAGGGGTCCGAGCACTTCTTGGACTAGCATCATACTATCGTCGCTTTGTGAAAAACTTTGCCACCATTGCCAAACCACTCCATGATTTAACAAAAAAAGAAGAACCATTTTTATGGACAAACAAATGCCTTCAAGCATTTAACTCCTTGAAAGAACTACTAGTAGCCTCTCCAGTAGTCTCTTTTCCTAATAATACCAAACCATTCCGTCTCTACACCGATATTTCACAGTTTGGCATTAGAGCAGTTTTGGGTCAAACCAGAGAAGGAAGAGAACACATTATTGCATGTGCCAGCCGAACTCTCAACCCAGCTGAAGTAAACTATCTCGTCACCAAGAGAGAATGTTTGGGGATAATTTGGGTTCTACAGCATTTCAAAACTTATCTAGCTGGTGTCAGTCACCATCATTACGGATCACCACGCCCTCCAATGGCTAAGCAAATCTTACACTAAGAACGCTCTCACTGTCAGATGGCGCGAATCGTTGGAAGAATTCGATTTTGAAATCGCCTACAGGCCTGGAAAGTTGCATACAAATGCTGATGCTCTATGTAGACTTCCAACTAATCAACAGCAAATACATCCAATCCTGAACCTGATACTCAAACCATTCGAGCCATTCACCACCAAGATTTGACAGACCAAGATCAACAACATCTCCTGCAACAATTTCAACGACAAGAAAAAACAGATTGGATGCCTAGGCACATTTTCTCACAACTACAACGAAGAGGAGACAATTTATATACTTCAGAGGTTAAAATTGTAATTACCCCCCAGCTTTGCATTACCAACTATGCAATCTCCGCACTCCCACAACGGCATTCATTTGGCCCAAAGAAAATTAACTTCAACTTTCCAATAAGTATACTGGACTCCTTCTCAATACATCATGGCCAAAAGAATCGCGGAAGCCTGTCGTGCTTGTGCTTTAGGAAAAGATCGTACTCGCACCGCCGGACCTACAGGAAAGTTAGTAGCCTCCAAACCCTGGCAATTACTCGCAGTTGATGTAATGGGACCCATGGAAGGCATAACAGGTTTCAGATATACTATCACTTTCGTGGACACATATTCCAAATACGTAATTGCCTGACCAGCAAAAGAAAACTCTGCCTTTGCCGTACCTGAAGCCATGATACAGGACGTATTTCCTTATTTTGGCCTACCCGAAGCTATTCACTCAGATAATGCCCCCGAGTTCCCAGGTCACATATGGTCGCAACTTTCTCAGATGTGTGGCTTCAGAATTAGTCATTCATCCCCTTATTGGCCACAAGGGAACTCTATTTGTGAAAGAAGTCACTGCACCATTGCCAATCAAATAAGGACTTGCATACAACAAATGAACACCACCGACTGGCCCAGTCAAGTCAAGATAGTACAATGGGGGATAAATACTTGCCCCCACCAAGACGGAGTTTCACCCCATGAATGAGTTGTGGGGGTACCACCCCTACTCCTGCCATTACGTCACCTTTCTGTCCCATATGAGCCCTCGTCAAATTTGTATCAATCCTTAGTCCATCTGAAAAACCGACTTTGACAACGCCAGTACATACAAGATCTTCAACCAGATGAGACACCAAAAGTCAGTCCTCACCATGTCGGCGATCTAGTCATGGTTGCCCAACTTCCTGTACCTTCCAAGGTCAAGCCAAGATATAAAAGGCCTTTTGAAATACTCACGGTACCAAACTGTTACCAGGTCACCATGAATTATTACGGGGAAGTCACGCACATACCGGAATAGATATGTACGTAGGTTTCAACCCATTGATGACAAAATCACTATACTTGCTGACCCAAACGATAATGACACATTGCCTGCAATTAATGACCAACATTTAGGCTCCACAGAATCATTGACACCATATCTCATTCCACCTATCACTCCTTCTGCTCAATACAGAAGATAGAGACTTTTTAGCAGAGTATTCACTTCCCGGTTATGTAATGTTTGAGAACAGCCGAATAAATAAAAATGGAGGTGGCGTTTTATTTTATATCAAAGAAAGTCTTAACCCGACCCTCGTGTCAAAACCTCAAATTGTGAACGTCGACACATATTTTGTGCTAATAAAGAATAATAAAGGTACAAAAATAATACTTGCGTTAATATACAGACCTCCAGCTCAATCAGTGCAAACTGACCGAGAAATTTACGAACAAATTGCAGATGTAAGTAACTCACAAGATACCGTAATTTTTGGCGACTTTAATTTACCTGTGACCAAGTGGGGCGATACTCTTACTTCACACTCCGGACATGACTTGTATACGAACTTGCAAGAGAGTTCGCTTTATCAATTTGTTCGAACGCCGACCCGTGGTAATAACGTTCTTGACATTGTACTTGCAACAAAAGAAGAATTGATAGAGAATTTGAATGTTGGTGATGAATTCAGTAACAGCGACCATCGTATGATAACTTTCACTTTAAAGTTTACTAGTAACGAACCAAATAGTAGCATCGAAAAAGTCCCTAATTTCAAGAAAGCAAACTTCCATAAACTTAGAGCTATGTTTAAAGAAACTGACTGGAGCTTTTTAATTAACAATAACGACATAAATACATCTTTGAAGTTATTCGAAACCACTTACCTAAAAGCTGTTCAAGACTGCATACCATCGAAAATACAGCGTCCAGGCCATAATAATAAGCCCAAATGGTGGAATAAAGATATTTCAAACTGCCTGCTTGCTAAAAAATTTGCTAATGATAGATTAAAATCCTCACAAAATGACGAAGAACGGGTGAAATTTGTAGAGCTACGACGCAAAGCCAAAAAGTTAATTAAGCAGAGTAAAAAGACCTTAGAGTTACATATTGCGAATCAAAGTAAAACAAACCCGAAAGAATTCTATAGTTATATCAGAAAGAAAAAAGTAGTTACTTCAACTGTTGGACCGTTAGTCGATGAAAATGGAGAATACACCAAAGACGAAGTACAAATTAGTAATGCCCTCAATACCTTCTTTGCATCAGTTTTTACAACAGAAGACCTCAGTGATATCCCTACACCATCGCCGATTCAGATTGATAATTCAGATGTTCTAAGCAATATCACCGTTACAGAGAGAGAAGTATTGAATTGTTTAGATAAACTCAAGGTAAATAAAACGCCAGGACCTGATACAATCTCACCTAGAGATCTAAAGGAAGCTAAGGATGAGCTCTCCAAACCACTGACATTACTATTCAATAAATCCTTGCAGTCTGGAACTATGCCTGATCAGTGGAAGCTAGCCAACGTAACACCGATATTCAAAAAAGGAAGCAAATCCCTACCCAGTAACTATCGTCCAATTAGCTTAACCTCAGTTGTATGTAAAATGCTAGAAACGGTCATACGAGACAGACTCGTAAATTACTTGGAGGAAAATAACATACTTAAAGATACTCAACACGGCTTTCGTAAAAAACGTTCCTGTTTAACAAACCTCTTAGACTTCTTCCACGATATCCTCAACCTCTACGATGAGAGTAAAGCTGTAGATATTATATACCTTGATTTTCAAAAGGCCTTTGATAAAGTTCCCCACAAACGTTTACTGCTAAAACTAAAAGCGCATGGAATACAAGATGGTGTGTTGAAATGGATAGAAAATTGGCTCAGCAACAGAAAGCAAAGGGTAGTCATAAACGGTAAGGCATCTAAATGGACCAATGTAAGTAGCGGGGTACCCCAGGGATCGGTACTAGGACCAATTCTCTTTCTAATTTACATTAATGACATAGATGAGGGTCTCACCTGTACAATCTCAAAATTTGCTGACGATACAAAAATTGCAAATAGCGTACTCTCAAAAGAACAAGTTGACGATATGCAACACAATCTAGATAAATTGTCATGTTGGGCCCAAATTTGGCAAATGAGTTTCAATGCGGATAAATGTAAAGTACTACATGTCGGATACCTAAATGAGAAAGCAAACTATTCGATGAATGGCACTTAGCTTAAGAATGTAAACAGAGAAACCGATCTGGGAGTAACAATATCGAGTAACCTAAAACCGAGTCAACAATGTTCAGAAGTTGTTAAGAAGGCAAACAAAATAATTGGCTTTATAGGCAGGTCATTTGAGCATAAATCCAAAGAAGTTATCCTAACCCTTTACAATTCCTTAGTCCGCCCTCTTCTGGAATACTGCGTTCAATCCTGGTGCCCTTATTACCAAAAAGATATAAACAAGCTAGAACGAGTTCAACGTAGAGTTACCAAATGATACCTAGCCTAAAGAACAAACAATACGAAGAGCGTCTTAGAGAATTAAATCTATTTCCTTTAACCCAGCGCAGATTAAGAGGTGACTTAATTCAAGTGTTCAAAATCATCAAAGGCATCGACAATATGAACTGTAGTAAGTACTTCACTATCGACCAATCTAATTACACGTGGGGAAACGGTTGCAAAATTATTGGTAAATCTTTTAACTCGCACGAATCTAAGAATTTCTTCTTCAATCGAGTTGTCAACTTGTGGCATGGGCTTCCCCGAAACGTTATAGACTGCATCACCGTTGATTCATTTAAACTCCGCCTAGACAAATATCTCTCATTAAACCCGTGACTGACTGCGTTTGTAAATGAATAACTTTATTTTATCCCCCCTACCTAACCCATCTGTCCTCTACTAACTTCCTAATCCTGCCACGGACATTAGTTCCAGGGCAGTAATTCCCTTTCCAATGTTCCCTTAGCCACTCTAAACCACTGTTTGGACACTTGATCCTCAGTGTTTTGGAGGACAAGCAACCTAGAAGGGTCACTAGAACTGTTGTTGCTTGATTTCCTTTGTACTCCTCTGTACTCCTTCTCCAATGGTGATAAAACCACCTATACAACCACCTGTGCCAGATGTGAACGACACAGCTTTCAACTATTCTCCTCCTCCTCCGCCTCCCTCTAACCCCTATTGTATCAACCTCTCCAACAATCTACCTCCTCCTATTCGCACTGTTTCTGCTCCACCTAAACTTCTCAAGCAGACTAAAACTATTCTTCATCAACAACCCTCTACTCCTCTCTCCCCTATCTTCTCTGAAATAGACCTCCCTAATTTTGTTGTTTCCCCCAGTACTCAACCTACCACCCCAATAATTGCTCATCTTCCAGCTAATGCCATGAATCAACATTCACCTAAGCCACAAGTTCATTCAAAACTTCCTACACCTCTCAAAAAATCTCCTCAGCCAACCACCTCTACCAATAAACCACTTTGCACACCTGCCCCATCCATTTCACTGCAACCCTCTACTTCTTCACACAGTATCTCTAAATCATCCAAAACACGCACTACATCCATCACTCCACCTTCACGCATGCAAACAACCAAGTTAAGACCTTCGTCATTATTAACACAATATTTTTCAAATCCTCCATGTAGAAAATCTGGCCGACGTGTGACTCCACCAAAACGTTGGGCGCCCACCTTCACCCCAACCACCCGGAGGCGGCCCCCCACCAAAACCACCACACCTGTCACTGCACCTAACATGACAGCCACCTCTTCGCAACCTAGGGGAGGTGTGGTGGAGTGGTCATGCCACTGGATTGGTAATCCAATGGACCCGGGTTCAAATCCCGATATGTCAATGGGAAGATATTATTGGGATTGAATTTGTGCTGTACCTAGTATCAGTGCATTACCACAAAGCCCACCGAAATGCCAAAAAAATACCCTCATTGTTCCCTGATTAAATAACACTGTATGAATATTCCCATATTCAAAATATGTTACAGGGGGACAATGCCTAGTGAGTTCACTGCTCAATAGGTGGCGTTCTGAGAGTGAGGGTCTGAGTCTGGAGGGTGAGACGGTGAAGCACTTGAGTGAAGCAACCAGCCGCTTCAGAGATGGAGCTGCTTCGAGCCATGATGGATGCTTTACATGTCTCACTCCCCAGACTGGAACAAGACCTCACGGGCTTCACCGTGTTGAGCGGTGGAATGTACAGGCTCTCAGCCTATGCCCGAGAGGGAGTAGTTGGAATATAGAAAAAACAAAAAAAAACAAAAAAAAAACCTACACAGGTCACCGCCACACCTGTTGCGATGTCACCCTCCATACCTGTCACTCCGACCGACCCCATCTGTCACATCACCTACCATGACAGACCCCAATTCACACCTTGCTCAGGTCATCCACACACCTACTGCAACGTCACCTGGGATAAGGAGTGACCCCGAAACCAGCAAGCCCTCTATGGCAGAGGTCAACAAAACCACCAGTACCACGCTTCTCCAGTCATCTTCCAGACAACAGCAGAACCACCAATACCTTCCTGTACTGATCCTGCCACATCCACCATGAAAATCAACAGCCTTTTCGTGTCCATCATAACAGCCAAAACAGACATCGTATCACCAGCCCACTTAATTCATGTGGCCACCTCATCCCCTTCACCAGTCCAACTCGCCATGACGTACGGCGCAAACGCACCATACGATATCTCCACAATTGTTTGGTGCCGCTTCCTGCAGGGTCTAAAACCATGTATCCTGACGAAGAACTACAAGACGTACCAACTTCAATCTCGTGGTAGAGATTTTTGTTTGGAAGAAGGTGGTGAGATGACGGGGTTGCAAGAAACCAATTTCGCAACCTCATCAGATGTCCTCACAAACCACGGGGAGACACAA
This sequence comes from Paralithodes platypus, assembly GCA_032716605.1. Taxonomy (NCBI): domain Eukaryota; kingdom Metazoa; phylum Arthropoda; class Malacostraca; order Decapoda; family Lithodidae; genus Paralithodes; species Paralithodes platypus. The sequence goes on along the minus strand of CM064542.1, from coordinate 16,392,757 downwards.
CAACCAAGAGCCAGACTAGCCAACATCAAGGAAAGAAAAAGAGCGAAGCGAAGGGCACAGACACGAGCAGAAAAAGAAACAATGCAGTCTACCATCGTTAACCAACGTCCTCTATGGTGTCACGAAACAACACAGTCTACCACCATAAATCAACGCCCTCTACAGAGACCCACAGGAACTACAGGGCCCCTCAACAAGCATGACCTGCTTCCGGTCCAATCACCTGGGCCTATTCCGGGCCAATCACAAGGTCCGAGATACGGGACACAGGTGTATCCAACCCAGGAACCAGATTTGGGTTATAATGAAGAATTGTTTATGCTAATTCCTCATCAACATTCAATGTTATATTCCAACAGATGTGTCCAGAAGAACCACCTCTACAGTGCAGAAAATCACCTGTGTCAAAAAAAATAGAACAACAGAGAGTAACGAAAGCCTTGCATAAAATATTGAGAATTAAGGAAACTACAAATCAATGTAAAACATTTATCCTGCAACCATGCAAGCTTTCTAAAATATGAGTTTAATTTTAACCCGTCCAGCCCCGGCTAGTTTTGTAATGTTTGTTCACCAGAACCCGGCCGGTTTTCAATTTTTTTTTTTATTCCAGAAACAATAGCGAATGGGTTAGGAATGAAGGAAAAACCACAAAAAAATGCTCAAAAAGCTTAAAGAATGGTCCTACAGAGCCCACGAAAACGTATTTTACAAGAGTAAAAAATTTAAGGCAATTATCCCAAAAAAACAGGTTATTGTGCGCTCACGCGCATGCACGTGGACTTTGAGAGTTTTCAACCATCGGCACGGTTGCGTGGGATACGTACACAGTTCCCTTACAAATCTGAGCCCTCTTGAGTGGCTACACCTGAGGTTACGGTCGGCACAATTAGGGTGACACGCCAGGCGCATCTCTGGGGCTGTGCGTTACATACATCGCCGATGCGTCAGGCGCGTCGCTGGGGCTGTACGGGTTAAGAAATGAAAAATAACAATATCCATGTATTCCTATGTCAATTATATTTTTAAGGCAATTATTAACTTCACAATAATTAAAAGATCGAAATCCACATGCCCCTACTATTCCGAAATTAATTAATCAAGACTAAATTTATTATCTGAATATTACCTGCCCGAAATTTATGATCGATAGGCAAACACGAGGCAATACCTTCCACTAGCTTTAAGGGCGATCAGTGGGTATATACCAGTGTCTGAGTTACTTCCGAATAGGGCTAGCCATTTTCCCTATAACAAGTTCAACGAGTGTGGCGACCCGGAGGTGTGTTAGAAGAGCTAGAAGTGACCTTCTCTAGTTGCGTATGAGAGCGGCAGTTCTCTCTGGTGCCAAACTGAAGGAGGAACTACGAGTCCTACATCGACCAGATTCCCTCTCATGGATCTCACTTCTCCTCAGCACCCTGACCCCTAAGTGTCTCTGTGTTACTGAAATTTGGGAATTATTGTGAAGGGTATGTAGAAAATGTTTTGTGTTCAATTTAACATCATTATAGATGCCTATTCTGGACACTCCTTGGTAAAATATGTTATCGCGGTGTAATAACATAACACCCACCTGTGCAGGTGAATTATATATGTAATACTCGGGATTTAATTGATTTAAGTCCAGGTTAACATTGTATACATTTTTTACCCATGTTATAATAACCTATACTATACGTAATACTTTGTGAACACTCTCAGATTGTATTACTTTGTGTTATTATTATTTGAGTGTCCAAGTTCGTAGGGAAGTGTACAAAGAGAGCATAATTTTCCTTGTATACTTAATCACAAATTCCGGACAGTGCTAACGTCCGTATTACATATAAGATTAAGTAGAGTAAAGTTTCTCCGAGATTAAAGTAAGAACCCCTTCCGTTGAGTTTATGTTAATTCATGTTCAAGAATTCTAATCTATATAAATCCTTGTGAATAATTCAATCAATCACGTTACACGGTTAACCCTATCAATTCGCAACCAATTTGGGAATTCATATTATACATTGCTGTGTTTAATCATCCTTTATTTTCGGCTATTATAAGTCACTACGTCGTTCTGTGTCTCTATCTTATTTTATACCTACTCAGTCTTTATTTTAGCTAATTTAAGTCGCTACTTCGTTCTGCGTCTTCATTTTATATTATAATTCATCAGCCCTCATTTCGGCTATCGATAGTCACTACTTCGTTCTGTGTCTTGATTTTATTTACCGTAGTTTGTTAATTTATTCAAACCTGATGTATCTATAACTAATATTTCAGCTATCTTTATTCACTATATGTTTGTGAATTTGAGTTCCTCATTAACTGTGATGCTAGCTCATTTACTGCTATAATTATTTTTCGTATATTGTGTGCGAGATTATTCACCAGTATTCTATTATAGTTAAATTTCAAATTAAATTACCATACCATCAGGATTAAAGTCAAATCCATATCTTGTCATCCTGATCTAACATTGCAGTAACTTTGACCTTAACCTCGCGCGCGGCAGCATTTGACCACCTACCTTGACGGGTTGTTATTTTTAGCCACGATTACCTCTGCGCACCTGAGGATACGATCTCAGTTGCCCATATTTGTTCAAGTTATTCCTCTCTGTGTACACTTGCCACCTACAGTACATATACTGTAAATGTTGTCATCATATTTTATGTATTATCTTGTATAATGTATATATTTCATATTTGATGCTTTGTAAGTGACTCATTTGTTCATGAAGGATTAAAATCTAGTTAACTCTTTCCAAGTCACCAGTTATTTGCCATTGGACTTATACTCTATAGATAAGATCCAGATGTGTCCTTGTATCTCATGTTTACGAAATAAAAACTAGTGTACTTGTTCCGTGTGTATCGTATAAATACGATAGAATATGACTCTTTTGTGATCTTGTATGCCTCTGTGACGTCACGATCGCTCCTACAGCACGACGTAGGACGAGTAGATCGTATATTATAAGATTGTAAATAAGTTAAGTTATAAAAGGCCTAATATGCTATTAAGCAATATTGCCATGATAGTATGTAGTATATATGAGTTTATCGTATATATTAATATAATTTATCGTATAGAGCAACCTAGATGCGGTATGATAATTTGGGCTCCTGGCGTTTTGCCAAGGCAGCAAGGTGTGTCTTCAAGGAACACCAGAGCCTTCACGAACACCAACCAGTTAACATCTAATTTTCCGCCCTCAGTTGATCGAGCTTTTGTGCTTCTAATCACAATACACATACATCAATACACTCAGCTACACCATCACGACGCTCTCATTCGACACCATGACTGACTGACAGATAAGCATAATAATCATGTCCATTCCCATGTAATCATTTATTCTTTCTTTAACTTGACTTGAGTCTCGGGACCGAAGTCTCGTTTCCCATTGTCCACTGCCATTTTGGGTAAAACGTTCTCCCTTGCCTCATTGCCACGTGGAACTATTGGTGAGTTAATTCTTGGCTAATATTAACCCTTATAACCTTACCCTATATATAAATTTATTATGTGAGATCTTTGGATATAAATTAGCTTGTTTCAGATTGAATTCAATTTAGATATGGAGTAGTTTTCATTTAGATTGATTTATTTGATTCATTATAGCTTAGTAATATTTAACTTCCATTGATAGTTTACCACATTGGTGCCCAGACCTCGGGAATTAGCTACCAGTAAGGGATTTTTAAGGCAATGAGCAAGGGGACATATAACAGAATGCAGGAACAACTCTATGATAATCTGGTAGGACTAGCCAAGCGGTGGTTAGAGCCGGAATGCAGGGTCACATCGTTGCACCTGCCCAAATCCTGCATCCCACCCATCATCTTTCCCAAATAATTTTCTTTTCCGTTTCAGACTTCCTGTGACATAATTATGACCTGACCTAACATTTTTTCTTGTTCAATATGATCCATTAGTAGGTATTGCTATTTAGTGTACTATTATTTCTCCATTACATAGAAGTCCGCCGGTTGGCGTCTCTTAACTAGACTATTAATTTGCCGTTGTCTTTGTAACGTAACATTTAGATACATAGCCTATAGGCTCACATGCAAAATGAATAAAAACGATAAAGAGACACCGTCTAGTGGGGTGCTGATCAAAGCCCCTAAAAATCAAAGGGCGGGACTTCGGGGAGTATTAAGTAGGCTAATTGTGGACGTCAACACTTTCATCACTACTGCTGAACTAGAGGAATTGGAGGCTAGATTAGAAAACGTCCTGGCTACCCACGGTCGTATTACGGCTCTGAGTGAGGTGATTGTGGCTGACATGACAGAGGAGGAAGAGATAGTTACAGAGTGTGATAATCGCGCCCTCTATGACGAACCTGTCTTTAGAGCGAATTACAGCGTGCTGTCGCAAGTAAGAAGGGAGGCGATAATGAGGCCCATAGAAGGGCTGACCCAAAACATACTGTACACCTCCCAAAGCTGAATCTTCCGACATTTGGGGGCAAGTTAACTGAGTGGTTAGCTTTTTGGGACGTATTTCGATCTACGGTTCATGAATCCTCTTTGGATAATGTCCGCAAGTTTCACTATCTGAAGGGACAAATGGAAGGAGAGGCCTTACATTTGATAGAGGGTTTTGCAGTATTGGGTGGTAGTTATCTTGAAGCGGTACACTTATTAGAGTCCACATACGGGGATAGAGAGCAGTTGAAGATGGCCCATGTCGTTGCCTTGTTGGGGCTCGCAGAACCACAGTATAAGGTTGATGAGTTGACAAACTTCAGGGCAAATATGGAGTGCCATACAGTTCAGTAAGGAGATCAATAATCTACAGTTGAACAAAAGGAGAATGTATGTGTCGGGAGGGAGTGAGAATGTGGAGAAGAGGGGAACAGTAAGTATGACAGTGGGGACTAAAGAAAAGAAAGAGGGTGCGTATAAGAAACCTGCTCAGATTCTATGTAAGCTATGTAACAACAAACATAAATGGAGTTTCTGCATAAAATACCCAACAAATGAGACAAAACTAGCACAGGCGAAAAGATTGAAGCTATGTGTAGGTTGTCTAAGTAAAGAACATGATAAGCAGGGACAATGTGCTGCTACATACTTAAGGCCCTGTCGCCACTGCAAAGGACATCACTTTGATAAGTTGTGTCCTACTGCAGATAAAGTCAAAGATGTAAAAAAAGAGGGTACTACAACTGTGGCACTAGGTAGCACGCAAGACACCACTATATTGCCCACAATACAGATTCCCATGGAAGGTAATGACAGTAACAAAGTTTGTCGGGTACATCTAGATCAGGGGTCTCAATGTTCCTTTATAAAGAGGTCTGTACTGGTGGGACTGAAGCACCGAATCGTAGGGGCTGAGACTCTTCGATTACAGGGCTTCACAGGGGTTACTGATAAGCAAGACTACGAGATAGCGGAGATTTCATATTTCTACCGTAAAAAACGGTACTTTATGACTTGTATCGTAGTAGACACCCTACCAGAATATGTATCTGTAGGTGTGAAGAAGGTGGAACACGCATTACGTAGCAAAGGGGTTAACTTGTCAGATCCCATGGGATATCAGAGTGAGGTGCATGTTCTACTTGGTGTGGATCATTATTATGAAGTAGTATACCCTGGATTTAAAAAGATGTGTGGTGTAATTTTAATCCCCACTAAATTTGGATATTGCATGACAAGCAATATAAAGTTAGTTTACCCTGGAAGAACAGTGAGATAAGCCTGCCTACCAACTATGGTTTGGCACTAGGTCGCTTGCGCGCATTGCAGCGGAAATTGTCTAACGAACCGAGCACGCGCCAGGCGTATGACGATGTATTTCGGAGTTATGAAGATAGGGGCTTTATTGAGAGAGTCGATGTCGAGGAACCGTTTAAGAAAGGTAGGGTTCACTATCTGGCCCATCATGGGGTAAGGAAAGACAGCGTCACCACACCAATACGGGTGGTGTATGACTGCTCTGCCCACCAAGGTCAACAACCCAGACTAAATGACTGCCTGTTGACAGGTCCGTCCATGGTGTCGGACCTGTCCCAACATCTATTGCGGTTTAGGCTGGGGAAGTCGCCTATACCAATGACATCGAGAAAGCATTCTTGATGGTCAAGCTCAAGGAGGAAGATAGAGATGTTACCCGCTTTCTTTGGTTCAGCGACATTAGCGACTCTGAAAGTCCAATCATAATATACCGTTTTCGGGTTGTACTCTTTGGGGCCACGTGCTCACAGTTTTTGTTAAATGCCACAATCAGAAAACATCTAGCTGACACTCATGAGGACACAAGTAAACTATCTCGCGGATTATATATTGACGATTTGCAGTGTTCTAGCGATAGTCAGGATGATTTGTTATATGCATACTGGCAAGCACGCAGATTGTTTGCGGATGCACATCTATTTCTCCGCGAGTGGGTTACTAATAGTGAAAATCTTCAGAGTTTAATACAGGTGGACGGTACGGCATCTCTTAACCAGGAAAAGTCCAGAAATTTGGGGATGATCTGGCAACCTAAACATGACATACTAACTTTTCAAACAAGGTCTTTTGCTCAGCAGACAGGAGCGCACACCAAAAGAAGTCTGTTGAGCAAAGTTGCACAATTTTTTGATCCTTTGGGTCTAGCATTACCCGTTACCATAAGAGCTAGGATTCTAATGCAGGAAGTTTGGAGACGTAAAATAGGATGGGATGACAGTTTGCCCGAGGACCTGAATGACCAAGGGACATTGGTGTTGAATGAATATGCCATCCTATGTACTAAACCTATACCTCGTAAAGTGGCGGCGTTCGGTGACGTTACGTTACACACGTTTTGCGATGCTAGCGCCACGGCATACGGGGTAGCCATATATGTTGTTACTTCATTTGGGGCACATTTAGTTACAGCCCGGGCCAAGGTAGCCCCTGTTAAAAAGGTAACTATCCCTAAAATGGAATTGACTGCCATGCTGCTATTAGCACGTCTGGTGGAACATGTACGCGCAGCATACGAGAGCGAATTAAATATTGAAATCGTTCACGTTTGGTGCGATAGTCAGGTCGCACTCAACTGGGTACATAGCAAGAAGTCTCTGCCAGTTTATGTGCAGAATAGGGTAGATGAGATTAGAGCCCTTTTGCCAGACGTTGCTTATCATTATGTAAATACAAAAGAAAACCCTAGTGATCTCATAACTAGGGGTATAACGGCTAGCCAGTTAATGAAGTCCGAATTGTGGTGGCATGGTCCAAAGTGGCTGCTCCATGAAAGTGAATGGACGATATGGCATGCTGTTGGTGAGGAACTTCTGCCACTGGAAACAGTGGCAGTTACAGCCCAACCAAATGAGCCACCGGGTCCTATCATAAAGTGGGCAAGATTCGGTGCCTATAATAAACTAGTCAGAGTTGTAGCTTGGGTATTGCGATATGTATCCAATCTCAAGCTTAAAGTAATGGGCCAACTCTGCAACAGGGGTCACAACATTGATGCTCGTAAATTTAAAGCAGCTGAAGTAACTTTGATCAAATGGGTTCAAGTAGAAACCTTTTCCAATGAATTAGAATCCTTGAAAAGCTCGAATAAGACATTAATGCCTAATATAGTGCGTCAACTAAGGTTGCACCTAGACAATGGCCTCATCAGGTGTGAGGGTCGCCTGAAATGGTCGGGTGTACCAGACAGCACAAACCGCCCTATACTTATGCCAACAAGACATCATGTTACTGATCTATTGATCATACGTGCACATAGGGAAGTAAAACACTACGGGGTATGTCATATTATATCAAATTTACGTCTCACATGGTGGATACCCAGAGTTCGACAAGTAGCTCGACACGTAGTAAGAAAGTGTGTAATATGCCAGAGACTAAAGGGTAAATCATATGCAACTGGACCAGCTCCACCCCTACCTGAATGCCGTGTAAAGCACGTAGAACCTTTCCAAGCGGTAGGATTAGATTACACAGGGGCATTGAAGACGAGGGAGAGTGAGAAGGTTTATATATTATTGTTTACCTGTGCAACATCTCGAGCGGTACACCTAGAACTATGTGATAATATGTCTAGCGAAGAATTTATGCTGGCGTTCAGACGGTTTTGTGCCCGTCGTTCATTCCCTCAACTCATTCTTAGCGACAATGCTCCCACTTATGTCCAAGTATCAAAATATATATAGGATATGAGTAGTGATCCTACTATCATCACTTTTTTGGGAGAGAAGAAGTGCAAATGGAAGTCATTCCAGTTAAGGCACCTTGGTTTGGTGGAATGTGGGAACGATGTGTCGGCATAGTAAAGTCAGGACTCAGAGCGGTTGTAGGACGTGCTCTATTAAAGAAGAGTTGAATTGAGTCCTCAGATTGCTATAGAAACCATTGACGCCAGCTCCATATAAAAATCCTCGTTGTACTCTGCGATTTTTCCAATGCAGTAGTAGAGTTAGAGGATAATATACCAGTTTTAGGATAATAGAGGATTTTAGGATTTAGTGAATATCTGCTAGCATTGAGGGAAAGGAATGTTACTCCCTCTGGTAGACCAACGGCACCTACTGTTGGTGACGTTGTATTAATTAAAGAAGATAGTCCTCGTTTATACTGGAAATTGGGCCGCGTGTTGGAGGTATACAAGGGGGCAGCCTCTATAGAGCGAGTGGCGCTATTGAAGACAGCCACAGGAACTACTGTTCGTCCTATCGCACGTTTGTACGCTTTGGAGCTCGATTCCGCATTGCAATCTGAGGCTCCACCTGTTATTGCTGGGTCCGAGGATTCTCAAAGGAACGACTCACCTCTTACTGATGGTGATCATTCTCGGACCGGGACGCGTCCCAGAAGCGCTGCTGCTGGCGCCGTCGACTTGTGGCGTCAGAAGATAGCCTCTGGGCAACTTTAGGTTTAAGGTGGGGTTCAGGTCTTTTTTTGTGGGGGGAGTGTATCGTATAAATACGATAGAATATGACTCTTTTGTGATCTCGTATGTCTCTGTGACGTCACGATCGCTCCTACAGCACGACGTAGGACGAGTAGATCGTATATTAAAAGATTGTAAATAAGTTAAGTTATAAAAGGCCTAATATTCTATTAAACTGACAAGCGCGATATAGACCTAGGTGCTAGGGTAGTTATTTGTGCATTTCTAGCCCTGGATTCTGACAGAATTCGTTATATTTACAATATAAAGCATTATTTGTTTTCGGTATGCTTTTATTTTACATATATGATGTATATATGAACCTTCAAAAGTGCTAAAATAAGTGGAAAAAGCATTTGGGTGGTGAAAAACAAAGATATTGGCCCCCCGGTCATAATCTCAGGCGAGAGAGAGCCACAGGCAGCCCTCCCCTCTCGCTGTCTGGGAGTCAACTGAGACGAGCGGGGCGGTGTGTGCCGGTGTCTGGGTGTTGCATAACGATCTTTTATGCAACCCACTTGTGCTACATTATCGCGGGAGAGAAAAATAACCGATAAATGATGATAATAAGAGGAGAAATAGGTGATAATTGAGGAGGGGGGGAGGGGGGAATAATGAGGGGAAGGAGGGGAGGGGGAGGGGTGAGAAACACATGGATGAGTACTAGAGGGGAATTATCTCACCTAGAGACAAAATCCTTTGTTTTGATAGGCCCTTTTTTTTTTTTGGAAGGCTTTTTTTATGGTCTTGCTTCCGTGAGGCCTATCGCGTTCCCTATAGGAAGCCTTCCGTGAGGCGTATCGCGCTTGCCGGGTTAAGCAATATTGCCATGGTCTTATGTAGTATATATGAATTTATCGTATATATTAATATAATTTATCGTATAGAGCAACCTAGATGTAGGTACGATAATTTGGGCTCCTGGCGTTTTGCCAAGGCAGCAAGGTGTGTCTTCAAGGAACACCAGAGCCTTCACGAACACCAACCAGTTAACATCTAATTTTCCGCCCTCAGTTGATCGAGCTTTTGTGCCTCTAATCACAATACACTCGGCTACACCATCACGACGCTTTCATCGACACCATGACTGACTGACAGATAAGCATAATAATCATGTCCATTCCCATGTAATCATTTATTCTTTCTTTAACTTGACTCGAGTCTCGGGACCGAAGTCTCGTTTCCCATTGTCCACCACCATTTTGGGTAAAACGTTCTCCCTTGCCTCATTGCCACGTGGAACTATTGGTGAGTTAATTCCTGGCTAATATTAACCCTTATAACCTTACCCTATATATAAATTTATTATGTGAGACCTTTGGATATAAATTAGCTTGTTTCAGATTGAATTCAATTTTGATATGGAGTAGTTTTCATTTAGATTGATTTATTTGATTCATTATAGCTTAGTAATATTTAACTTCCATTGATAGTTTACCACAGTGTGTTTATTGTTTTTGGGATTGTGGTTGAGTAATCTAGAAATATTATTAACCCTTAACTGTCGGCGCGCAACTTATGTCGTGTGAAATAAATATGGACTATGCGGCGGTTCACAACTTATGTCGAGCGCCATTTTCAGCACGTAATGTTGCTGAGAGAGAGAGCTGAGTGGTGTGAGGAGTGTAGCAACTCTATCACCGTCCCCCACCACTGCGGTGGACCTACTGAACTGAATCCCACCCTTCCTTCCCCTCTCACACTCGCTACACAGGGAATTATGTAGGGAAATTACCTAATTACAGGGTTTTTTCACTCGTGTTGCACGATCGTTGCAAGAGAACCAGTGGTCGTAGAAGGATGGTTCGGATGTCATTGGAAAGCTCTGTTTATGCCCTTTCAGGGATAGATACTTGTTTTACGCTCTGGATCTTATTTAGGCATGAAAATGATCACGTAAACAACCCTATTTAGGATAAAAAACCCTCGCTGGGCGCTACGGTCAAATAGACCACCTAGCCCGCTCGCTAAATAAGGGTTAATATGCTAGTTGTGTTCCTGTCGGGCAGGATTGTATTATAAGTATCCTAAGCAAGGAACTTATGAGATGTGTCCTTGTATCTCATGTTTACGAAATAAAAACTAGTGTTCTTGTTCTGTGTGTTTATTGTGTTTGGGATTGTGGTTGAGTAATCTAGAAATATTATTAATATGCTAGTTGTGTTCCTGTCGGGCAGGATTGTATTCTAAGTATCCTAAGCAAGGAACTTATGAGAAGAAACATTAAAGTGAGTTGAATTACAACGACGCATAACAGAGATACTTATATTTACCAGGAGATGGGAATCTTCCTATCTAATGTATTAATATAATCGTGCTTCTAAAGGTTGCCAAATGCTCATTTAATCGACAACAAAATATCGTCATCTGTTGTTGCTATCCAGAACTAATAGTGCACGTTTGTGCACTCCACAGTACTGTTTAGTAATCACAAATATGACGTAATGGCAAGACCTACATTATCATTATGTAGCCTCTTATTTATCATGTTACCACATCGATGTACTAAAAATAATGTTCTCTGGCATGAACAAACTATATTATGCTGCATAAGAACATTTCCCCATTGCTTTAGTTCACGCATCACACAAATAAAGTAGAATATATAGATCCTTCATTGCTAATAGAAGGAACACTTGGTTTGGCAAGGCTTACATACAAAGCATTCCATGCAATATTGAACGCTAAACATATGACCTTAGCTGTATATATTTCAAGGACAAATAAAAACAACATACTCAACATACTTTATTATTTCATCCTATTTTTCGATCAATATATTTATTTCATTCTTCCAATGGAGAAAGGAATCGACATTAAATAAATTTGATTTATACGTCATCAGAGAGAACAAATATCCTACCTTATCCCAAAGTAGATTGATTATGTTCTTCAATATTCCTATGAATGACACGAGTACAATATAAACTAAAATCGGTATTCAGGGAAATTACATCATCGACCCTTGATTTCATGATTTATTACTATTAATGTCGGAATTAGAGGATGTACACAGACCTATACCAATATATAATAGCGTAGTCGGTGATATTATTAAGATGCCAACTTCTATTAGAGATAGTTGTATTTTCTATACTGTATGTTGCTGGTGCTGATATGCCGAGGGGGAGGTGTTGAGAGAATACAAGAGTAAAGTGTACAAGATGATTATTTATAGATAGAATGGTTGATATGCATGTATTATTATTCATAGGTACAAGGACAATGCATAGGTAAACATCAACATATTATTAAGGTAAGAATGCAAGTAACAAGTATCAATAGGACAACATAGATTATATATATATAATTAACACATACACTGAGAGACGTAAATGATGCAGAATAAACTCCTAGATGGACTCAAATGTGTGGGATAATAACTAGCTGGAGTTTAGTGTAAAGTGTGTGTGTGTGTGGCAGAGCTCTTCACCTATATGTAAGCAGCGGTTTGGGTACTTAGGAGTCAGACAAACATGTAACAATATACCTATAGATGAATAATTACGTTATGGATACCGTGTGAGGGTTTAATAGGCAACTGGTATTATTTGATTAATTGTAGTAAAGGGGTCCTGAAAGCCAGGTCTCAGCTACTGCAAAGCATCTCTAATTATTGCAGTAATAGCTTGTATCACAAACTACCAAGAAGCTGGAAAGCATTCTAGGTTCTACCTGAACAGAATAACTGCCAGGTAATCTAGGGCCAGGAAGCACCTGGATTCTTACTTGGGACAGGGAGCACCTTTGAAACCAGGAAACATCCAGATCTCAGGAGGGGATGTTGAGATATGTTCCCCTACCTGGCCTGGATAGCTATCCACTTTACGCCTGTAGCATACGCAATACATTTTCAGATTTAGAGGAACTAGTGTTTACAGAAAATTATGACGTGATGGGCGTAACAGAATCTTGGCTCAATACAGAAGACAGAGACTTTTTAGCAGAGTATTCACTTCCCGGTTATGTAATGTTTGAGAAAAGACGAATAAATAGAAATGGAGGTGGCGTTTTACTTTATATCAAAGAAACTCTTGTCAAAGCCTCAAATTGTGAACGTTGACACATCCTTTGTGCTAATAAAGAATAATATAGGTACAAGAATAATACTTGCATTAATATACAGATCTCCAGCTCAATCAGTGCAAACTGACCAAGAAATTTACGAACAAATTGCAGATGTAAGTAACTCACTAGGTGTCGTAATTTTTGGCGACTTTAATTTACCTGTGACCAAGTGGGGAAATACTCTTACTTCACACTCCGGACATGACTTGTATGCGAACTTGCAAGAGAGTTTGCTCTATCAATTTGTTCGATCGCCGATCCGTGGTAATAACGTTCTTGACCTTGTACTTGCAACGAAAGAAGAATTAATATAGAATTTGAATGTTGGTATTGAATTCAGTAACAGCAACCATCGTACAATAACTTTCATTTTAAACTTTACTAGTAACAAACCAAATAGCAGCATCAAGAAAATCTCTAATTTCAAGAGAGCAAACTTTTGTAAACTTAGAGATAAGTTTAAAGAAACTGACTGGAGCTTTCTAATTAACAATAACGACATAAATACATTTTTGGCATTATTCGCAACGATTTACCTAAAAGCAGTGCAAGTCGGCATATCAACGAAATAATGGCGTACAGGCCACAATGATAAGCTCATATGGTGGAATAAAGAGATTTCAGACTGTTTGCTTGCTAAAAAGATTGCTAATGATAGATAAAAATCCTCACAAAATGACGAAGAACGGGTGAAATTTGTAGAACTACGACGCAAAGCCAAAAAGTTAATTAAGCAAAGTAAAAAGACCCTGGAGTTACATGTTGCGAATCAAAGTAAAACAAACCCGAAATAATTCTATAGTTATATCAGAAAGGAAAAAGTAGTTACTTCAACTGTTGGACCGTTAGTCGATGAAAATGGAGAATACACCAAAGACGAAGTACAAATGATAGATGCCCTTAATACCTTCTTTGCATCAGTTTTTACAACAGGAGACCTCAGTGATATCTGTACAGCATCGCCGATTCAGATTGATAAATCTGATGTTCTAAGCAATATCACCATTACAGAGAGAGAAGTATTAAGATGTTTACATAAACTCAAGGTAAATAAAACACCTGGACCTGATATAATCTCACCTAGAGTTCTAAAGGAAGCTAAGGATGAGCTTTCCAAACCTCTGACATTGCTATTCAATAAATCCTTGCAGTCTGGAACTATGCCTGTTCAGTGGAAGCTAGCCAACGTAACACCGATATTAACAAAAGGCAGCAAATCCCTACCCAGTAACTATCGTCCAATTAGCTTAACCTCAGTTGTATGAAAAATGCTAGAAACCCTCATATGAGACAGACTCGTAAACCACTTAGAGGAAAATAACATACTTAAAGATACTCAACACGGCTTTCGTAACAAACGCTCCTGCTTAACAAATCTCTCAGACTTCTTTCACGATATCCTCAATCTCTATGATGAGAGTAAAGCTGTAGATATCATATACCTTGATATTTAAAAGGCCTTTGACAAAGTTCCCCACAAACGTTTACTGCTAAAACTAAAAGCGCATGGAATACAAGACGGTGTGTTGAAATGGATAGAAAATTGGCACAGCGACAAAAAGCATAGAGTAATCATAAACGGTAAGGCAACTAAATGGACCAATGTAAGTAGCGGGGTACCCCAGGGATCGGTACTAGGACCAATTATCTTTCTAATTTACATAAACAACATAGATGAGGGTCTCACCTGTACAATCTCAAAGTTTGCTGACCATACAAAAATTGTAAATAGCGTACTCTCAAAAGAACAAGTTGACGATTTGCAACACAAACTAGATAAGTTATCATGTTGGGCCCAAATTTGGCAAATGAGTTTCAATGCGGATAAATGTAAAGTACTACATATCGGATACCGAAATGAGAAAGCAAACTATTTGATGAATGGCACTCAGCTTAAGAGTGTAGACAGAGAAACCGATCTGGGAGTAACAATATCGAGTAACCTAAAACCGAGTCAACACTGCTCAGAAATTGTCAAGAAGGCAAACAAAATAATTGGCTTTATAAGCAGCTCAAATGAGCATAAATCCAAAAAAGTTATCCTAACTCTTTGTTAGTCCGCCCTCTTCTGGAATACTGCGTTCAATCCTGGTGCCCTTATTACCAAAAAGATATAGACAAGCTAGAACGAGTTCAACGTAGAGTTACCAAAATTATACCTAGTCTAAAGAACAAAACATACGAGGAGCGTCTTAGAGAATTAAATATATTTCCTTTAACACAATGCAGATTAAGAGGTGACTTAATTCAAGTGTTCAAAATCATCAAAGGCATCGACAATATGAACTGTAGTAAGTACTTCACTATCGACCAATCTAATTACATGCGGGGAAACGGTTGCAAAATTATTGGTAAATCTTTTAACTCTCACAAATCTAAGAATTTCTTCTTCAATCGAGTTGTCAACTTGTGGAATGGGCTTCCCCAAGATGTTATAGACTGCAGCACCGTTGATTCTTTTAAACTTCGCCTAGACAAATATCTTGCATCAAACCCGCGACTGACTGCCTTTCTAAATGAATAACATAATTATATTCCTCCCTCAGATTCATCAAGGATTATTGCATATATAATATATTACTAAGACGTTACTCTCTTTTTCCCAGATGTACGAAAGATCACTTATAACTGTGTTATGTTACTAACCCATCTGTCCCCTACTAACTTCCTAATCCTGCCACAGACATTAGTTCCAGGGCAGTAGTTCCCTTTCCAATTTTCCCTTACCCACTCTAAACCACTGTTTGGACACTTGATCCTCAGTGTTTTGGAGGACAAGCAGCCTAGATGGGTCACTATACATGTTGTTACTTGATTTCCTTTGTACTCCTTTGTACTTTCTAGGTGCTCCTTGTTCTAGAGGAGTCACAGGGAAAAAGGATATATCGGAGTAGAGGTTCTAGGAGGTCATTGTGCCGTTCTGGTCTCGCCGATCGGGGTATGGGGAGGTCAATAGCGGCTCGCTTGGTGTAGTGACTAGCGTCTCGGACTTCCACCCAGAAGGCCCGGGTTCGCGCCCACGCTCGGCGCATTAAAGATTTTTCACAAGCACTGAGTCGTTACCATCCCTCATGAGCAAAGGGATGGGGTAGTAGTACAGGACCCCAATGGAAATACGCCTAATCAGCCTTATTGAGCTATCCTTAGCTAGCTTAGCATGCGCTAGCTTTAAGAATTATTATTATTATTATTATTATTATTAATGGAAGGGCTTTCCTAATTCGCCTCCTGATGCCTTCCAGGGACCAATCAGAAGTGCAACTGGTGGGTGACGTCATGGCGTCCTGATTTGTGTGGGCGGCGGTAGAGCCGGCCAATCCTGGGTCGAACTGAGCGGGTGACGTCATATCCGGTCCTTCTCCCAGACCTCTTCGGTGTGGGGAGCGGGGGTTACTTTGGGTGATGTGGGGAGCTGTTCTTTTCAACTGGGAAACTGTAGTACTTTGTGGCTGTTGTCTCCGATTGTTCACTGCGTTATTTTGGATTGGGGTAACTGGGCCATTTTGTGGGGTTAGAGGTTTCTGCTGTGGTATAACAATTATTGGTTATAGCTTGCTTACTCAAGTTATTTAAAGATTTAATAGTTTTATAATAGCGAAAAGACCATGGAACGAGTTGATTTGTGTCCGGAGCCAGGGTAATAACTATTTACCAGCTGATTTACATGAAATTATCATTCAATATTGTATATGTCGCAGCAAAAATGCTTTCAGACCAAAAGATTACTGATTGACTTAGAGCACAGCAAAAACACTGATGTCATTCACAAATCCAATAGCTGTCTCTTGTTGTTTTGAAATCTGATCACTAGTTCGGCTTTAACATATTTAGGCATTCCTGGTAAAATTAGAAACTATTTATTAATAAATACCAGAAAACAATTGTATACCATTGAATACATAACCCTTCCATCTACTACAACCTTGATATAAACGACTTTGCAATAGAAAGCCAATTATAACAATGGCAAACCCAATTGTCCTTGTCTGCAAAGGACCGAGAATGCAAGTTTGTATTTCGTGTACCAAGAGTCAATAAATTATCAGGAACCAGACTTTTTACATTAAATGCCCTAGAGCTTGCACTAAAACTTACTAGACGCTAACACCATCTGTTGTTGCTATCCGTCAGAATAGCGTCAAAAAGTGGTGGGGTCCCAATTACCCAATAACGACTATAACTGGTACTTTCCGGGGGTTGAGTGATAGGAAGGGAGACAGAGTAGGGTGGCTGAGTAGGAGAGATGGGTCAGCAAAGGACTCTTTAAGAAAGGATGGGAAAGTAAGAGGTCACAGTTCTGATAATAGTGATCCGTGCACACAAGGGACGGCAGCACGATCGCAAAAGAAAGTGGGAGGGTACCCATTAATTTGTAATAATCCCTACCTTGTACTACTAACGCTATGAATAATCAATTCAACGTTATCCACAGATGCTGTAAACATTAGTTCAATAAACATAACTAAAGGCTACTGTAAAGGCCAGATCATCAAGAAATTGTTATCATTATGAGGAGGTTCAGAGATGAGACTCCACTACCGCCACCATTGTTGCTGTGAGACTCGGAGTTGTCAACGTCAAACAGGCTGGGATCTCTCCTCAACAGAGTATCCCTAGATGTCATAATTATACCCTAATCTATGTATTTCGTCAAAATGTCAATTTTTAATACAGGTTTACAATTTAACATCTACCTATAATGTAACTAATAATATATATTTTAACCCACTGAGCCCAGGCAATATAATGTAAATGTACACTTGGTCAAAGTTCCAGCTGACCCACCCTCGCTCTGGGGCTCACAGAATTAGCTGGCAATACTGGTGTAGTTGCCAATCAGTGGATATAATAACTTGAATACTTAAGCAAATCTACGAACTTTGGGTTAATGTTCGGGATCATACATAGCGATGTATGCATTTTCATTTGAGATAGGCTTACTTTCCCTTGTTTAGTATATGTTCTAACACTGATATAGCTGAAATCAGATCTACCAATCCCAATCTTTGTAAGATACACCTCCTTCCTACACCAGTATTGCCAGATAATTCTGCAAACCCCAGAGCGAGGGTGGGTCAGCTGGAACTTTGACCAACTGTACATCCCAGGACCAGCAGATTGTCAACAAAATTGTTTCCCAGAAAACACCTGGAAAAGGTTAGAAATGAAGGAAAAACCACAAAAAAACGATCCCCTAAGACCTAAGTCATTAGGGGAGGCTGAACCTTTGACCCCCAAGTCAGCCTGTATAAGAGATTGTGTTTCTGGCATTATACCATCTTATTACCAATGGAAATACTAAGACTCGCTGAAAAAATCAGCTCTCTATGTGCGTGCAGAATTTCATTGCGCAATTTGAAAAATCATCTAGTCACTGAAAATTGTTAAAATTTCCCGCAATTTTTGTATGGCGTATCCTACAAGCATCCCCTACAACGTAGCGTTTTCGTTTACCCATATTGAATAATAGAAGGTGCTGAAAAAAAATATATAATATGCATATCTTTTGGTCAGAGCAATTTTTGACAAGAAAAAGATCGAATCTCCGAATATTTCGGCGAAACGTCCATTATCTAAACGTACAGGCGTTGCTATATAACCCTATTTATAGTGTGTAGAAGGGGAATGAATTTGAGCAATACAAAAAAATGTAGATAGACTCGGAAGTGCCAATATATGATCGCTGGCACACAAAAATCTTAAGATTATCACACACCGAAATCCATTTTGGGGGAGAATGTATTAGTTTGTCCTCCTTAGACAGCATTTTCTTTGACAGCAGTCATAGAATAAGGAGTTTGATGGCTAACTAAATTAAAACATCTGGAGATACTAGACCTCCGACAATATTATTTAACAGTTTCTTACCAAATTCCATGATATTGGGGCCCCCCCAGAGGGGTGCTAGGGATGTCATATGGGTGTTTATGCCCTCATATGATAATTTCTATTGCTTACAGAAGCCCTTTAGACAAAAGACACAAACAATATATTTTGGTGGCTAAAGGCAAAAACAATTTGTTGGGGTCGTGTGCGAACCCCCGCCCCGGGGGGTTATGGATGTGTTTTTTTTTTAGAACAAGAACAAAAAATAAATAAATGTTGATTTCTGGGCTCAGCCGAGGTTCAGTCTCCCCGGGGTCCTGCGGGGCGCCCGAAATTCGGAATTAACATGGGGAAATGGGTAGGCAAAAACATGTTTGTGCGTGCTCACACGCACTTTGAGGGTTTTCAACCATCGGCATTGTAGTCTAGTCATTCTGGCGCAAATTTGGCCAAACCCGTCACTAATTGCAAAAGAAACGAAACCAGTTTTATTTGGTGGACTGAGGAGTTAGAAATAACATATCAAAAATCCCACTTAGTCCAAATATTGGAGCATGCTAAATGTTACCATTGACAATTGTATATCGATGAGCCAGTTGTCCTGCATACATCATGACGCAACTCGGCCAATTTTCACAGTAGGAATCTAAAATTGGTACCTACACTTATGTTTTCATAGCTAATCTTTCATTAAAACATGATTTTGAATGGATGAAGTCATATTTAAGGCCACTTTTAGAGGTAAGCCCATGGTTTTCACCCTTTACCCACCAGCACGATAACCTAAGTCAACATGTCAGATGAGTGGCTTCATCACTAGCCCTTGGAATAAGAATTACTCCCCTGAGACATTCATCAACAGGTGGCAGCATCCTTTAATGGTTGCATGGTGAGACTGAATCAAAATGATCAGGAGTCTGAAAGCGAGACACCTAGAGCTGAGCGTGAAGTAGTCAGTGTTAGCGAGCGAGCAAGACAGTCGTGCACATAGTGAAGTCTGAGTGGTATCCCAGAGTTATTGTATTATTGTATTGTTATTGTATTGTTATTGTATTGTTATTGACACTACTTTTTTCAGGGCTGGTATGGCTGAGTGTGTCTTCTGTAGTGAACCACTATCTAATGGATCCCCGGTAGTGTCGCTGACGGAGAAAGCTTGTGAAGGAATTGCTAGTGCAGGAGCCGATGACAATGTACAGGTCGTGCCAGGTCAGCAGGTGCATACAAAGTGCCGAAGAGACTACAACAGAGATGGTGGCAGGCGTAAACGTATCTCATCAGCTGACAGATGTCTTAGTCTCTGCTCAACTGATCCAAAATTTAGTTATCAAGATCACTGTTTGTTCTGTGGAAATGGTGACCAATACTAAGGACGGCAGAAAGATCATGTCCTCGTGCCTGTCCGCACGTTCGACTTTCAGGACACTGTTAGGAAGAAATGCGGAGAACGTAATGATGAATGGGGAGAAACTGTGTTGTCAAGAATAAACTTTGTCCAAGATCTACATGCTGCCGATGCTATGTATCATCAGTCTTGTAATGAGAACTTTAGAACAATGAAACAAGTCCCTGAATGCTTTCGAAGTGACGCTGCTCAATCCTCCAAGAGAAGCAAGGTTGGGCGGCCCATTGCTAGTGAAAGGGAGCAGGCTTTCTTGAAAGTGGTTGACAACCTTGAAGCGAATGATGAAGAACTTACCACTGTTCAAGATCTCATTTCACAAATGGCCAATGTCCTACAGAATTCTAAGATTGAGCCATATGGACAAACGCACATGAAAGAGAAACTCAAAGACAAAAGGCTGCTTCAATTATCAGTGACTTTTTTAGTCAACCTATAAAACTTCTGATACTGAGGCTGAAAAACTTTGGTTGATCGAGACAGCGGTAAAACTGGTAAAGTCTGACATAAAGACAGTAGTTCAAGACAAGGACATTTACCCTACCTCCATTGAAATGTCTTCTGTTGATATGACTTTTGCATTCTTGCCCAACTCTTTGCAACATTTTTTGGACTGTCTTTTGGTCTGAACGGACAAGGATCTCAAGTCTCTAAGAGTGTCTTCAATTGGACAAGCAGTAATGCAGGCAACTAGGCCCAGAGTTCTTATATCCCCATTGCAGTTAGACCTAGGTGTGCAATTGCACTCACACTTTGCTTCTCCTTATCTCGTAGCCACATTATATAAGCATGGCTTTTGCAGTAGCTATAGTGAAATTCAGAAGTATGAAAGGTGTGCTGCTACTCAGAGTGGGATGGATATACCAGGTTATATACCAGGCCATTTCATCCAATATGCTGCAGATAACGTGGACCACAATGTGCGAACCCTAGATGGTAGTGGTACGTTTCACGGCATGGGCATAGTTGCCAACATTACCCCAAAGGTTAAAAGCGCATCTATAATAAGACGGAAAACTGTGACTGCAAGTGATATATCCCAGGTTGGGAAGATTGATATTCGACACTATGTGGCCCCAACGAATGGAATGAAAAAGCTCGAGTACAGGAAAATCCTGTTATCTGGGATGAAGTCACAAGAGGAACTGGCCCATGTGGATCTATTGTGGAAAACAACCTTTCCAGTCAGACCACAGAGACCAGGCTGGTCAGGTTTCATGCAACTAGTTTCCAAAGGAGACCATCCTGGTGTATCATCGGTAAGGTTGACATGATTGACATGGATCCCGGAGACCTGACGTGCATATACTCCACTTTGTGTTTTGTGCTTGAGCATTCCAGTTGTTATGATGTTACTCCAGTGATCACCTTCGATCAGCTACTCTGGTGGAAGGCTACTACCATTCTGGAAAACGAGAGGGAAGGAAGTCCACTCCAATCAATTATACTGAGATTCGGAGGCTTCCACACGCTCATGAGCTACTTGGGCTCCATTGGTCATCTGATGGAGGGATCTGGATTGAAGGACATCCTGGAACAAGTGTTTGCCAGCAACACTGTCACTCACATCATGAGTGGTAAAGCTGTTGCCAGGGCTTTGAGGGGATATTTCCTTGTGGATACTGCCCTCCATGCAATCCTACTGGCAGATTCACTTGGCTTCAAACTGACTTCAAGCTCCCTTTCCATGGTACCTCTAGAGACCGAGGATGAATGTGGCGATGATCAGGAATTGGACGAGGGGGGACCCCTGCCATCAGTGGTCACAGATGGTTCACAGGCGGAGGAATCAGCTGATAGTGATCAAGCTGAGGAATCAGCTGATACGGATCAAGGGGTACATGTCCCAGACATCATGCAGGATGTTGCGAAGATGCTCGATCAACTGATTTCAGGAGAGATATCCATGTCGGAGGTTGAATCGTCACCAACACTGAATGAAATACAAGCCTTGATTTCCAATGCAACCGACATACCCAAAGAAAGAAGGAACACTTGTCAGCTGTGGATGATGTACATGATGATGCTTGACATCATTCGAAAGTTTCTACGATCAGAAAGGACTGGGAACTGGGCTCTCCATCTTGAAGCAATGAAGGAGATGTTACCATACCTTGCAGCTTCGGGACACAGCTTGTACACAAAGTCATTGCATATCTACTTGCAGAAGATGTCTGACCTCGAGACCAGAAATGAGGGACTTTTCAATAAGTTCAAAGATGGACTTCATGTTGTTCGAAGGTCTGACAGATTCAGGGGTGGGTTGTCCCCTGACCTAGTAATAGAACAGGTCCTAATGAGAAGCCTCAAAATAACAGGGGGTCTTACCAGAGGATGCGGATTGACAGAAACACAAAGGAATGTGTGGTGCATGTCCAGTCCGGTGTGTGCAGAAGTGACCCAAGCTATGCAGGACCTTACCAATGTAGCATTTGTCATTAGTGAACATTCTGCTGATGTGAACAAACTGATTGAATTCCTCCAAGATAGGAGACCATTCGAGAAAGAAGGTGGTCTGAGAAATCTGGTGACTGGTGTACTTGCAGCAGAGAATGTGAATGTGACTCAGGCGAAAGAAGTTGGGGAGAGCATTCTGGATGGGATGTGTGGGAAACAGGTTTGCAACTACACATATCGGAAGAAAGATAGAGCAGTTACTATGGAATCCAAGTCAAAAGTCAAGATTGATGGTGATGACGTGCATATTGACCCACAACTACTATTCCAAAGGCTGGTTATTATTGGTAAGCATAAGGACAAACTCAATGAGGCGTTTTGTTATGAACTGTGTGGATTCCCTCCAGCTCTTTTTGATAGACGGGACGTCCTCTTGAAGGCCAATAAGCCAGCGCTGGCAAATGCCATTTGGGAATTAGCACCTACAATCTCTGATAAAGAGCAAGAGGAACTCAAATCTAGCCATATTACACATGTCATCGACGGAGGCGCGTTGCTACATAGGATCATTTCGGGGAACGGAGAGCCATATGATGCCATCTGTCAAAGATATGCGGCATACGTAAAGCGGAAATACAAACAACCCGTCATTGTCTTTGACGGGTATGACGGTGGACCAGCGCCAAAGGATGGCACCCAATTCAGAAGAACAGGATCGGCAGTAGTCAGAGATGTTCATGTGTCCCCGGGTATGCAACTCCAAATGAAGAAAGATTACTTCTTGGCCAGCAAAACCAACAAACAGAAGTTCATTAACATGCTGGGTAGTACCCTGGAGAAATCAGGTTGTGTAGTTCACCATGCAGATGGCGATGCTGACATAGTTATTGTTTCCCATGCTCTGAAGGTTGCTGAGACATGTGACACTATCGTTGTTGGAGATGACGCTGACCTTATGATACTATTGTGCCATCATGCCACTACGAACCACAGGAGAATCTACTTCCATCCAGAGGCAAAGTCCAGACAACAGCAAAGGTACATGGACATCCATAAGGCAAGATCGGAGCTGGGAGAACAGGTGTGTCGAGACTTGCTGTTTGTCCATGCCATGTTAGGCTGCGACACTACTTCGAGAGTGTTTGGTATTGGTAAAGCTGTAGGATTGAAGCTGATCCATACAAATGAGACATTCATCCAGCAGGCAGTTGTCTTTAACAGAACAGGATGCACACAGAGTGAGATTGTTGCTGCTGGAGAGAAAGCTATCTTCTGTGTGTACAAGGCAAATGCCAAGATCAGTGACTTGAATGAACTGCGGCATCAGACTTTCCTTCAACTGGTGAAGACAAGTAAAAAGGCAGTCCAACCTAAAAGTTTACCACCGACTTCAGCAGCCGCACAGTACCACAGTCACCGTGTATATCATCAGGTCCAAGCATGGAAAGAAGTACAGCTGGATGCTGATGAATGGGGTTGGAAAATAGTTGACAGGCGAATGATACCAGTTCAAACTAGTCAGAATATTGCACCCAAGGAACTACTGGAGTTTGTCAGATGCTAGTGCAAGACTGGATGCAGCACCAATCACTGTGGGTGCAAAAAGGCGGGGTTACCATGCACTACTACATGTGGAGAGTGCAGAGGTGTGTGTGAGAATGGAGGATGGTGAAGGGACTGAAATGAGTGCAGCTGAGAATGACACCCAGTAGCGAGGACAACTGGGAAAAAACTATGGTCTGAACGTCGGTCTCAATGTCTCATGGTATGGGTGATAACTTCATCAGTCTGTTGTAAACTTGGTGTCCTGCGATATTTTGAGGTCAATGATGTATCTCTGTATGTCCTGTCTCTTGAGGTTGGCAGATATATATTCAGCAGAAAGGACCAAACACATTCAAATGAAGATAGAAACTGTGGGTGACATTAGAGGTCAATGGACGGGGTAGGCCTATTCATGGTACTAGTGATTATCAACTGAAAACATCAACTTTTTCCCTCCTATTAAGGAGAAACTGTAATACCACATCAGCAATTCAACAATTGATGTCGTTAGTTACAGATTTATAGTAATTATATGTACTTTTATATGTGTGTCCTAATGTCGCCAGGGCCCTAACTGTGAAATATTTTTAAATGCAAAATAAACACTGTTCCAATATTTCGATTAATTGGGATTTTTAATATAGTGGTTAAGGCCCCATTAATTGCTCTTTCCATTCACATATGCATAGCCTACGTGAGTTGCAGTTGGGATGTGTGTACATGCTTAGATTGATATGCAGGATTCGAAGTTGCATAATAAATCGTAGGCAGTATCCACCATCCTTTAACTGTCTTCGTGGTGCGATGCATAAGGTGTTGATTTTCGGTGTGAGCATCCTGGGTTCGAATCCACGGACTGCCACATGTGTTTGTAAATTTCATTAATCAATTTTAGGAGTATAGTTGGTTGTTGGAAGGAACATAATTTAGTACAGACCAAGCCGCTAAATAAAGTTGGTTTTGTTTCTTTTGCAATTAGTGGTGGGTGAAACCCTAAGTTGACTGGACTATTGTTGCATGGGATACTTACACAGTTCCCATACAAATCTGATCCCTCTAGGTGCCATAGAACCGGAGTAATTAACCGAAACGCACCCTATGTGGCGCTGGGGTTTAGCGTTACATATATTGCTGACGCATCATGTGCGTCTATGGGGTCCAGTGGGTTAATTACCTTTTTATTCTTGTTGTGTTGCTTGAAGTTCTACTCTCATCATAATTAAGTTAAGTATTATATTGTATATATTGTATACATATACTTACTTCTTTCTCTCTTGCTTTTATATATACACGTAGGGTGGCCCTTATTTTCGAAAGTAAGAAATCCTAACCTCTCACCCCCTGGATTTGTTCCATTCCTAATGAGACATATTGTGATAAAATTTTGTGACGATTGGAGCATATTTATTGGTAGTCCAGCAAAGTCCAAGGTAGAGACGAGGTGGTTGTTACTTTTGTGGAGATAGAGTTGTGAGTTGTTGAGTTGCTGTGGCGGTGTAAGAGATTGTAGGGGAACTCTGTGAAGTTGTGTGCCTGTATGTGTATATTGTGTGTTTCTGGGTTGATACTTACCTCCATTGATAGCCAGTCGCCAATAGAATTTATTGATCATTTGCTTCTGTAACATCTACCTCCATAGTCCAATTACATGGGTTTGATTTCTTTTCTCCCCACAGATTCGAAATGACAACCAGAAGTAAAGCTGGATTTTTCCTGGTTGGGAAACCAGCAGCGTAATTGAAGGAGACGAAACTTCCCTCTAACCGGGAAGTCCTCGGCCTGTTCCTCAAGAAACACCTTGAAGAGAAACTGACGATCCGCGAGGCTTCAACGGCGGTCGTCAGAGAACTGACCCCCATATGGGTCGGAAAGGCCAGGATCCCCGTTAGGGGGGAGCAACACATCATCAAAAAGCTGGAAGGTCTATTCCAAACCTGGAAAGACCTAAAACGCTTGAGGGACCGAAGGACACCAGGGCAGGTGAAGAAGGAGGAAGCTTTCCGGGACTCAATGGACGACCTCTTTGATATCGCTCATGCAGTCTCTCATTGTCCTTCAAGAGGACAAGGATTTTTTCCTTGCTCAGCGAGAGAAGGGCCGTAGAGCCTTCATGGGGTCTGCGGACAATTCCCTGGCCTCCAAAGAACGGAGAGCTGCGGAGAAGAAAGAGGCTGAGGAAAGGCGTCGGGAGAAGGCCTGTGAAGGAATGAAGGCATCCACCTCAGCGGCCGACTTTGCTTCTTCAAGCAGCAGTGCTGAGGGAGAGGACAGCAGCAGTGCTCAGGAGGCAAAATCCTGCTCTCCACCCAAGCGGCCACGAAGAGCTACAAAAAACATAGTTTCACCATCTCTCGCAGCTGCACTGGATTGTACTCAGCTTTCCGACCGAAAAGCCACCATCGTGCTGACTGAAGCTGCAAAAAGCCTCGGCCATGACACTACGGACCTGGCCATCAACCGCACAACCATTTCCCGGTCTCGACGTCAAGCCAGGAGACGTTTCGAGGAAAACCTCAAAAAGGGCTTCCAAGCGGATGTCCCCTTGACTGTCCATTGGGATGGAAAACTCCTTCAAGCCTTGACAACCAAGGAGCATGTGGATCGTCTGCCTATCTTGATATCCGGAGTAGGAGTCAGCCAGCTCCTCGGCATCTCTAAACTCCTTTCAGGGACCGGTGAAGCGCAAGCTCAAGCTGTTTTCCATGCTTTGGAGGAGTGGGGAGTGACCGAGAAAGTGGTCGCCATGTCTTTTGACACGGCCGCTGCAAACACGGGACATCGGACCGGCGCATGCGTCCTTCTGGAACAGAAGATCGGAAGGGATCTTCTTTACTTGGCCTGCCGCCACCATATCATGGAAGTCATCTTGGCTGCTGCTTTCGGAGCTGTGATGGGAGGAGGGACTTCCGGGCCTGAAGCGCTCCTATTCAAGAGGTTTCAAAGCCAGTGGGATTTAATCGACAAGGAAGCATTTCAACCTGGGACTATGATGCGGTGAACGCGGCGATAACTCCAACTCATCGAGATGAAGCAGTTGCCTTTGCGATGGAGCAACTGACAATCCACCACCCTCGAGACGACTACAGGGAGCTGTTGGAGCTCCTGATCTTGTTCCTCGGGCATATACCTCCTTGTAGAGTTCGATTCCGAGCTCCTGGTCCCATGCACCATGCATGATGGATGAGCAAGATCATTTACGCTTTCAAGGTTTGGATGTTCAAGAACCAATTCCGACTGACAAACCGTGAGGAGAAGGCTTTGAGGGATCTCTGCATCTTCGGAGCTCTTCTCTACGTCGAGGCATGGATCACCTCTCCTTCTTCAGTCCAAGCTCCTAGGAGGGACTTGCACCTCATCAAGGCTCTCGTCAACTTCCCTAACCAAGAGATCAGCAAGGCTACATCAGAGAAGATTAAAAGGCACCTCTGGTACCTTGGAGAAGAAACTACAGTCCTGGCCCTTTTTGATGATGCCGTATCCGTTCGAACGAAGAAGGATATGGTCAAGGCAATGTCGGGAGAAATGGACGATGAGGAAGAGCCTCCCAAGCGAGCTCAGCACGATCTCGGATTCTTGAAAGATGCCAACCTCGAAGACTTCGTGTCACCAAGAAGTCGGGGTTTCTTCGAGAAGGTGCGACTTCCAACGGATTTTCTCCACTATGATCCTGAGGAGTGGCCAAATCGCGGTGATTATCAGGAGGCCTGCCGTCTCGTTAATGGTTTGGAGGTTGTGAATGATCATGCTGAACGAGGGGTCTCTCTCGTCAAAACATACAACCGGCTCCTCACGAAGGATGAAGAACAGCTGCAGTTTCTCCTCTAACTTGTGAGCGAGCACTGGAAGCTATACCCGGAAACCCGGAAGAAAACCCTGGCATAAACCAGGCAACAATGAACGGAGTGGTGCCCGTGATACCCCTGTCCTTGAGCAGCTAATACCCACTAAGTTTACTGTTTTAGAGTGGGGGGGACCTGGATGACCAGAGCCAAAGTATACTTCCATACGTAGAGGCCACCCAAAGAGAGGCCTTCAAACGCCGTGGACTACCAGTAAATATTAACCCTCTGAGTACCAGTGACGACAATGTGTCGTCGGTAATGTATGTAACGCTAAACCCCACGACGCACAAGTGTCGTCGGGGTTTAATTACTCCGGTCCTATGGCACCTAGAGGGCTCAGATTTTTATGGGAACTGTGTAAGTATCCTACGCAACCATGCCAATGGTTAAAAACTCTCAAAGTCCAACCACGTGTGCGTGAGCGTGCAAAAACATGGTTTTTGGGTGTTTTTGCCTTAAATTTTTTACTCTTGTAAAATCGACTTTCGGGGGCTCCGTACGACCCTTTTTTGACCTTTTTGATCGTTTTTTTGGGGGGGCGGTCCTTCATTCCTAACCCATTCGCTATTGTTTCTGGAAAAAACAAAATCAAAACCTGCTGGTCCCTGGTGGTACATTTATTTATAACTAGCTGGGGCTCAGTGGGTTAAACAATCTTCGCGAAACTTTTACTGAATCATTTTTGGACCAAACTGACTCGATGAGAACCCTGAGAGCGGTAAAAAAAGCAATTTTTGAAATTTTACGTATAGTATAAGGGCCACCCTACCGGGCTGAGTATATATTATTCTAAATAACTTACCAGTGTTTTCACCCATATTAATTCACTCTCAAAGACGTTCCCTCTTTAATCTAACACCCCCTCATTATGCGAAATTTCCCTAACTATGGTAACACTGCAGACAAGCCAGGCGCATGCAGATATCAAGGAGTAATCAATGAGGTAGTTTGGTTATTATATTATGCCCCACGACAGTGGTACTACCCCTAGGACACGCGCAGAACTCAACTCTGTGTACTCTTTCTTTCTATCCTCTTTGGGGGCAGCAGACACAAAATAAGGGGGAAAGAGGAGGAGGAGAGTGGTGGTGGGGGGGGGGGGGGGTGAACCTAGGTGCCAACCCATTTTACCTCGAATGGAGGATTTGGGAGTAAACTTAAAGTGTTCCGTTTTGTAATATCTGACAAGCTAGAGCTGTTAAATCTGTAACGCGCGATTATCGTTGATATTCGGAGGAAATTGTTTAAACAATTATTTCAGGACTCATGCAAATTGGTGAGGAGGAGAACTGGGTAACCAACTATACGGGCTATGGTATTTTGTGGTTGGCAAGATTGGCAACACCAAGTATCCGATTGATACCGTATTCATATAAGAGGTTTTATTATATCCATTAGCTATAAGTATATAATATTTATTTCAAACCTCAATACACCTTATGAAGTGGACCCAACTGTCATGTGCCGTTGCAATCATATGCATGGGGTCGAACGAATTAGCTTGTAGATCAGTCAGAATTTAATTAGCTACACCTGCTAGCCTAAACTAATATAGCTATGCCTTTTATCGTTCATCTTAGCGTATTACATGATTGCGTCAGCGCGATCTGATCTAAGCTGTTTGTGCGCCTTTTCCTCCTTTCCTTAGTTAGCATATATATATTTTTTATTTAGAGATTCAATTTCTCTTGCAATTTTGCGTTGATGGTCATTTAGTTGATATAGAAGGGAACCGAAGTTTTCAGCGGGTTGTTGGGTTGTAGGAGTAGTAGGAGGTTGTAACGTTTCAGCTATACCATTAGCCATATTCACACAAGTGGTTATGATAGATATAGAAAATAGAATGGGTAATTATAGGGGTCCTGTGATCACGCATCGCTTAATCTGCACAGGTGGGCAGGGCTTAGTCGGCGATCTGCGTCTGTGGTTGGTTGGTTGCTGCTAGCCACGCGCTACGTCTGTTGATTGGCTGGTTGGGCGCAGGGGCATCGTTGGGTGGGCGTTGGCTTGGGGTAGTGGAGGGGTCATTTCCATATCGGTGTCTGTGGGGGTAGGATCTCGCTGTGGGGAGAATTTGAAGGTTCAAGGTCTGGTTGTTAAGTGTAGGGTTGAGTGCTTGTATATAGATAGCTTCAAGGATTGGGAGGCGTCTTGGGTCGGATTCATTATCTAATATGGAGGTGTTGGTATCTATGTCTTTACGAGTTAGTTTAGGATGGCCTGGGCTGTTGTAATGATTTTTGATGGAGCCAGATTGAAGGTGGAGGGTAAGACGACGGCTCAAGCGAGTCTGGGTCATGCCGATATACATTTTACGGGGTCCACAGTCCCCGTTGGTACAAGAGTGTTGGTATACCACATGATCAAGGCTCAGTTGTTTTGTATCGTTGGTGGGTCGATTGCGTAGTACAAGTTGGGAGTTTTTGGAGAATTATAATATATGATTAGTTTAATTTTGCTGTCAGTGTTGGTGGGCTGGACGTTCTTCAGGATGATATCTCCTATGACAGCTTCATCTGTTTTATGTTCAGAAGACATGTAGTTTTTATAGAAAATGTTGATGTCCCCTGGGCTGGGGGCTTCATTGTTGTACCATTTTTCTATGTGTTTCTTGATGGTTTTGTCAACGTCGGAGTTGGAGTAGCCGTTGTTTATGAGGACTTGTGTAAGGCGGTTGAGTTCGTGGTGGGTGTCTCGCCAGGTGGGTGTCCTGCGAGGCACCCACCATAAACTCAACTGCCTTACACAAGTCCTCATAAACAACGGCTACTCCAACTTTTATTTTGTTTTATTTTTCCTATATTCCAACTACTCCCTCTCAGGCATGGGCTGAGAGCCTGTACATGCAACTGTACAGCGAAGCCTGTGAGGTCTCGTTCCAGTCTAGGGAGTGAGACATGTGAAGCACTTTGGGATACAATGAGCCCCCGATATCTTGCCTTCGCAAAATGCACTGTTGCCCACCCACGGCTGGAAGCGGCCACATCATTGAAGCTACTTTGCTTCAGTGCTTTACTGTCTCACCACCTAGACTGGGACCCTTACTCTCAGAATGCCACCTATTGAGCAAATTAATTCACTAGGCATTGCCCCCCTGTAGCATATTTTGAATATGGGAATAATTCATACAATGCTATATATATATATATATGTTTGTCCCCTAAACACAACTCACGCTGAAAAAAAGCCACCCAGACACCTCTTAAAGCTTTATTTATATATACAGTATGTTGGTAGAAATATGTCACGGATAATGGTCGTTTTATCTTAATTTACAGTATCGCTATTGTTTGCCAGATATAAATTAATAACGGAATTATATTTTTTAAGATTAAGGAGACAAAAAGTAAAGCCTTCTATAGCGAGTGTCCCTGTAAACTGAAAGAGCGATAGAGAGCCACATTCAAGTTACGTTGGAGTCAAATTGCTTAGACAAACAGAGTATAAGTCGACCCATGAACGAAAGATAGATTGGGGAAGAGAATTCCAGAGTTTACTTGTTGAGTGAAAACAAAGGAAAATCGGTTCACTCTTGGGTTAGGGGAGTTAAACAAAATTGAGGTTGGGAATGTCTTAAAAGGTGGGGCCATCTACTCTATTATCCAATATTATAATGGAACAATGATTTGATTTTCAAAGATTTCCCATGTCCTCTGGAAACGACTCGCCAAAATGCTCTGGACCACCAACTTCTACTCTTACTATTAATTTATGTAATATTCGTGGCCTTTCCTCTAACTTCTACTCTGTGGAACACCACCTATCCTCTGCCAACCCTGATCTTCTCTTTCTCACCAAGACACAGTTGTCTGGGACTACTGACAGCAAACCCTTCTCTGTATCCTCCTACTATCTCTATCCTCAGTTTCAAGCCAAAGGTGGCTGTTGCATCTATGTACGCAACAATCTTGCATTCTCTCGTGTTCCCAACTTAGATTCTTCTCTAAAGCTTTCTTATCACTCTCAAACTAAATATTTTTTCGCTAATTCTACTGATTATCCAAAATTCTTTGACTATCTAACTTCTAAAGTGGAACACATTCTATCCATCTCTCCTTTCACAGAAATATCCATCTTAGGAGATTTTAATGTTCACCACCACCAATAGCTCTCCTCTGTTTCCACTGACCAACCTGGTGAATAAGCCTACATCTTTTCTATCTTAAACGACCTTGGGCAGTTAGTCCAGCAACCCACCCGTATCCCGGATTGCTTCGGAGATCAGCCCAACATTCTTGACTTATTTCTAACCTCTAACCCTTCTGCTTATACTGTAAATCTTTGCTCTCCTTTGGGCTCCTCCGGCAATAAACTAATATGTGTCACCTGTCCTATCTCTCGGGTAGGGCCACCCGATCCTCCCAACCGGCGGAGCTTGTAGCACTTTGGCGCTGCCGACTGGGAGGCTCTTCGGCAGTACTTCTTTGATTTCCAATGGAATTACTTTTGCTTCTGTGGCCGGGAACCCTCGGAGAGTGCTGAACATATTACCGAGGTAATCCTCTCGGGCATGGAAGCATACATTCCATTTTCTTTCTCTCAGTTTAATGCACAAAAATCTTAGTTTACTCACGTTTGTTCTACTGCTGTCCGCAACAAGGAGAAAGCATTCAAATGGTACCAACGACTTCAAACTCAAGAATCCCCTCTCTCCTACTTATGTCTAATATCCTTATCTCTTCTAAAGATGTACTTTCTACCCTCTCTGGGCTTAATACTAAGAAGGTGTACGGTCCGGACGGTGTTCCTCCTGTTGTTCTAACAAAATTTACTTCCGTGCTGACTCCCTGCCTAGGCA
The DNA here is from genome assembly GCA_032716605.1 of Paralithodes platypus. Lineage (NCBI taxonomy): Eukaryota > Metazoa > Arthropoda > Malacostraca > Decapoda > Lithodidae > Paralithodes > Paralithodes platypus. The sequence goes on along the minus strand of CM064542.1, from coordinate 16,360,002 downwards.
AACTCTTTTGTCTCTGTCTCTCCTCTAACAAAGGGGGATCGCTCTCAACTCTCCAACTGTCGTCCAATTGCTCTCATCTCATGTATCTCTAAAGTTTTTTAAATTATTCTTGCTTCCAAATTTCTTAAGCATTTCTCTTCTCATAATCTACTCTCAGATCGCCAGTATGGCTTCCTTGACCCGTAACCAACGGTGCACGACATCTGTCGAGTTAAATAAATTTGGACTATGTGGCGGTGCACGACATCTGTCGAGTGCCATTTTCAGCACGTAATGTTGCTGAGAGAGAGAGCTGAGCGGTGGGACGAGCGTAGTAACCTTATGACCGCTCCCCATGACCACCGTGGGTGTACTGAACTGTATTCTACCTTCCTCCCCCTCCTCTCACTCGCTACACAGGGAATTATGTAAGGAAATTACCATATTTTAGTTTTTTTGCACTCGTGTTGCACGATCGTTGCAAGAGAACCAGTGGTCGTACAAGGATGGTTCGGGTGTCATTGGAAAGCTCTGTTTACGCCCTTTCAGGGATAGATACTTGTTTTATGCTCTGGGTCTTGTTTATGCATGAAAATGAGCATGAAAGCAACCCTATTTAGGGTATTAAAAAAACGCTGGGTGGCACAGTACAAAATACCCTACCACCCACTCTTTGTGTGTTAAGGGTCGCTCTACTGGTGATCTTCTTTCACTCTTGGTCATCCTCCTTTTGGGCCTTCGGTGAGACTGTTTCTATTGCACTAGACATATCGAAAGCCTTCAATAGAGTCAGGCACAAATCTTTAATTCTAAACTACCCTCCTTCGGTTGCTATTCCTTCATCTGTGTCTTTGTCTCTAATTTCCTTTCCGGCCATTCCATAGCTGCGGTTGTGGATGGCCATCGCTCACTTCCTCATCCCATCAACTCCGGTGTTCCTCAAGGCTCTGTCCTATCTCCTATTCTCTTTCTAATTTTCATAAATTATCTTCTCAACTGTACCTCCAGTCCCATCCATTCATACGCAGACAACTCTACCTTACATTACTCAATTAGTTTTCCTGAACACCCCAGCCAGCAATCCCTCAAAAACAAACGTAATGAAGCAATGCAACACTAATCTTCTGATCTAACTACTATCTCCCATTGGGAAGAGAAAACCATGTTGCCTTTAATGCTTCCAAAACCCAATTTATTTATCTTGCTACCCGTCCGGAACTCCCAGAGGACTATCCCTTACACTTCAACAATACAAAAATCAATCCTTCATCTTCTCTCAATATTCTCGGTGTCTCTTTTTCTTTTGCTCTCACTTGGAAGGACCATATTACCAGTCTTGCTAAGGCAGCCTCCCAGAAGCTGGGTGTGCTCAACTACATCAAAGGGTTCTTTACCCCTTCACAGCTTCTTGCTCTGTACAGGGGCACAGTGCGTCCTTGTATTAAGTATTGTTCACATGTGTGGGGAGGATCCTCACACACCGCACTCCAAGACAAAGTAGAAAGGAATGCCTTTTGTATCATTAACTCCCGTCCACTCACCAACTCGCTGCAATCTCTCTCTCTTCGCCGAAATGTTGCATCTTTCTCGCTATTCTATCGCTACTACAATAATCAATGTTCCTCGGAGCTTTCTTAGTGTATACCACCTCCTTTATGTAGGGTACGTTGTACCGGTCTTGCAACTCAATCCCACCCATACTCTGTGCAACTCTCCAATCCAAGATTTTTTTTTTTTTTTTTTTTTTTCTATGTGAATGAGGGAGACAAAAGGCATAACTGCCTGCAGCGAGTGCTTCCCCCAGATTTCAAAGAGTGACAGGGCTGAAATCAAGGGACGTTTGAGCTAAAATGCCTGGACACACGGAGTTTGAAGCAATTTAAGTCATAGGAAGAGGGAAAGACTGATTCTGGGAGAGAGTTCCAGAGCTCAGCCGTTGAATAGAAGAAAGTCTGAGAATAGCGTTTCACTCTTGGGTTGGAGAGTTGCACAGAGTAGGAGTGGGATTGTGTTGCAAGGCGGGTACTACGTACCCTACGTAGAGGAGGTGGTATACACTGGGAAAGCTCCGAGGAACACTGATTATTGTAGTAGCAATAGAATAGCGAGAGAGATGCAACATTTGCGGCAAAGAGAGAGAGATTGCAAAGAGCTGGTGAGTGGATGGGAGTTAATGATACGAAAGGCTTTCCTTTCTACTTTATCTAGGAGTGCAGTGTGAAAGGATCCTCCCCACACATGTGAACAATACTCAATACAAGGACGTACTGTGCCCCTGTACAGAGCAAGAAGCTGCGCAGGGGTAAAGAACCCTTTGAGGCGGTTGAGCACACCCAGGTTCTGGGAGGCTGCCTTAGCGAGACTGGTAATATGGTCTTTCCAAGTAAGAGCAGAAGAAAAGGATACACCAAGGACATTGAGAGAAGATGAAGGGTGATTTTTGTATTGTTGAAGAATAAGGGATAGTCCTCTGGAGGTTCCTGATGGGTAGTCAGATGGATAAATTGAGTTTTGGAAGCATTAAATGCAACAAGGTTTTCGCTACCCCAATTGGAAATAGTAGCTAGATCAGAAGATAAGTATTTTATGGCTTCATTACGTTTACTTTTGAGGGACTGCTGGCTGGGGCGTTTTGGAAAACTAAATGAGTAGTGTAAGGTAGAGTCGTCTGCATATGAATGGATGGGACTGGATGTACAGTTGTGAAACGTTATTCTCAGTCTTTCTTCTGTTCAACTGCTGAGCTCTGTAACTCTCTCCCAGAACCAGTCTTTCCCTCTTCCTATGACTTAAATTGCTTCAAACTCCGTGTGTTCAGGCATTTTGGCTCCAACGTCCCTTGATTTTGGCCCTGTCACTTTTTCATTCTGGGGGAGGCACTCGATACAGGCAGTTCTGCCTTTTGTCTCCCTCACTCACATAGAAACAAACAATCATACTGCTAATTATGCAGTATAGTGTTCTACTACAAACAGGCTAGAGCTACAGTAGGAAGTGGCTGGTAATGCGTGTGAATCTGTGTTTCATATTTTTAGAATAAACATTATTTACATTTTGAGTATATATCACAAATACACGTGAGCCACTAAAGGTTTCTAATCTCTCAGTGGGGTTCGAACCGCCGACCGTCAGGACGATAGCCGATGCTTTAATCACACCACTGCCGTGGTGTAGTTGATTAAAGCATCGGCTATCGTCCTGACGGTCGGCGGTTCGAACCCCACTGCTAGATTAGAAACATTATTTACATTTAATCACTCTAACTGTAAACTAGAGCTGCCATTATTTCCTTAATTGTCTTTATAACTTAAAAGCTCCCGCTCCCTGACAGAGTTAATGAATTATACCATACTACCTGACTTTATTGCTAATCTAGTTTCTTGTTACTTATTTGATATGCACTATTAACTCGCATCAAGTATTATAGTTTAATAAGTAGACCGGTATATTACAGAAAGCAACATAATATGTTATATATTCGTAATATTGTGTCTACATTTTATTAACTTAAACATATAATGACTGTAAGCAACTCGCAATTGTCATTGTCCAATGTATCATTCCGTTTGACTAACGGTGCCTATTGTTTTATCCTACGAGATCGCTGTAATATACAGTACACTTCTATTACATTACTATTTTCATTATTTATTTCCTTAATGGAATCTTAAATATGGGAATCTACCCGTGTTTTTCCATTACGAATTGAACATAATATAATGGAGGGTAGAGTGAGACCTTTCTAGATGATTACAACTACGTTTTCTGTCTCACTACGCCCACTTCTCTTAGGCGAGTCTCTAGGAGGTTGAGAACTATGATGTATTGTGCAGTAACTGAACATAAATCTTAGGAAATGGTCGTGGCTTTACCTCTCCCTCCATAACCTCTCCATTTTGTTGAGTATGAGAAATGGGATGAGCTAGTGAGGGTGCTGGAATGGAAGAGAAAGCAGCATTACACCGATACAAATATGTATATATACAGTATATATACAGTATTTATATGTATATATATATATATATATATATATATATATATATATATATATATATATATAGAGAGAGAGAGAGAGAGAGAGAGAGAGAGAGAGAGGTTGGAATGCGGATTACATATTTGTTTAAATCTCAATACTGTCAACAAGGGACTGGGGTTCTCGCAGAGAGGCACTAGTCCTGACGCTTTTCTTTACTTACAGTGTGCTGGCTTAATATTTCAATAGGGTTTATAGCCTCTGAAGTCCTATTTTAACTAACTAATCAATACTGTATGGAGTTGGATATTTATATATCGACAGAGTGTTTATAATCAAAGCTACTTAACTGAGGGAATAATGTGAAAGCTGAGTTTGTGAATAATATATATTAGTAATATTGATTGATAGACTTATTAATTCGTAATTAATATCGAGCTGTGCCCAAATACAAAACATCAATAGCAGATAGAAATATAATTAATCTAATTCCCTTAAGCAGTTTCATATCACGTGGCAAATATATTCCAGTAACAATTTTAAAGACATGCTGACAGATTCATCAATCAATTGGGGTCTAAGCCATGACATCGCATATATAATCTTACCTTCCTCAGTGCTTAGATAAGCTTAGCTTCTTCGCTGACCGTCCAGGTGCTTCTCCGAGCAATGCAACAGGCAACTCATCCATTCCAAGAAACTCTTAACGTAATCACTTAACCTAATCTATACTCTGTGGATAATCATGAGTCATCTGGTTTTTCCTTATGTCTCTCCTACTCGAAGTTATGTATAAGAAACGCATAATTGAGAGGCGAAGATTTAGAACATGGCATGCAGCAATACCAATATGAGTGAATCTGCCTAAGACCTCAATATCCTCATCACATAATTTATATGAACTGAACACAGCTTTGTATTTTAATGTTAATAGAGGCGTCTTTTAAACCCAGTGGATCCAGCTCTACATTCAGTGCCTCATGAGCCAGTATAAGTTTCCAGCAACTTAATTAGGATCTGCAAGATCAAGGTCAATATGTTTTTGGTTTCTGACTGAATCAACATATTGACTGTGGCTTACTGTTCATCCCATTAGTGTGTACATGTAAGCCTCGAAACACCCCTGCCTTACTCCTTATTATTCTATACATGGAAGAAGGAAGATGTCTGACCACCATACTTGATCGCATTCTCTGTTTTTCAATGAACTCCTGAAATCAGAGTTAAGGCCGCGTCACACACAGTACGGCCGCCGCTCGACAGCCGCCAACAGAGGATGACTTGCACTTTTTCGCCGATTTTAATCGAATCACTGGATCACCGCACGATCATCGCCGGCACACGATGACCGTATGACAAGCCCTCGACAGTCACTCAACACACACACGACACACACTCTGGTAACACGACCGTTGTAGAATAAATCGTTGACCGGCCACGATGCTCACTCGGCTATCACACGTTCGTCATACGGTAACAGCACGGTAACGCCGATGTTGGTCGATAGCCATACGTGAACCGCACGGGTGTAAATGACATACACACGAATGTGGAACGATTAAATCGACCGTGGTACAACGCACACAATAGTCACACGGCAAATGACCCGCCCTATATATACATAGGGGGGTGGCCGCCCGATTCATTCTACCACCGAAGCTCCTACCGTCAAGATGGAGGCCAACATGGACGTCCTCAACCAACCTTCGACCACCCTGACTTACGACGAAGCGTACGAAGCATTAACCAACTTTAACCAGATGATATAAACAACCTCCGAGTTCAGCTGATCTGCACCATCTCCCTGAGAAAGTTACGGAGCCGCAGAAAACAACGCAAGCCACGTAGTTGTCATGTCAGGGATTGGAACATCGAAAGACCCCTGCATGGCCACTATGATCAAATAATGAAGACTCTCGTGGACACCGACAAGGCCACCTACAAGTACTACCTCAGGATGGACGAGGACCTCTTCAAATACTATCAGTAATAATGGTTAGGTTACTCCTCTCCTTCACCTCTCTCTCTCTCTCTCTCTCTCTCTCTCACTCTCTCTCTATCTCTCTCTCTCTCTCTCTCTGCCATAATACTATCAGTAATAATGGTTATGTTGGTGTTACTCCTCTCCTTCACCTTGTATTTCTCTCTCTCTCTCTCTCTCTCTCTCTCTCTCTCTCTCTCTCTCTCTCTCTCTCTCTCTCTCTCTCTGCCATAATACTATCAGTAATAATGGTTATGTTGGTGTTACTCCTCTCCTTCACCTTGTCTCTCTCTCTCTCTCTCTCTCTCTCTCTCTCTCTCTCTCTCTCTCTCTCTCTCTCTCTGCCATAATACTATCAGTAATAATGGTTATATGGGTGTTACTCCTCTCCTTCAACTTGTCTCTCTCTCTCTCTCTCTCTCTCTCTCTCTCTCTCTCTCTCTCTCTCTCTCTCTCTCTCTCTCTCTCTCTCTCTCTCTCTGCCATAATACTATCAGTAATAATGATGGTTATGTTGGTCTTACTCCTCTCCTTCCCCTTGTATCTCTCTCTCTCTCTCTCTCTCTCTCTCTCTCTCTCTCTCTCTCTCTGCCATAATACTATCAGTAATAATGGTTATGTTGGTGTTACTCCTCTCCTTCACCTTGTATCTCTCTCTCTCTCTCTCTCTCTCTCTCTCTCTCTCTCTCTCTTCCATAATACTATCAGTAATAATGGTTATGTTGGTGTTACTCCTCTCCTTCACCTTGTATCTCTCTCTTTCTCTCTATCTCTCTCTCATTCTTAGTTTTTCTTAGTGTGTGGTAGCTGTGGAAGTGTGGGAGAGGGTGCAACAGGGGAAGAGGTTTGTAGGAACGCTGAAAGCAATAACAAGAAATAGGGTGGTCAGTATGGAAGTGAAAAAGTCCTTGCATGACAGTGCGGTAATCCCGACACTGACTTACGGAAGCGAAGCATGGACGTTTGAGAAGAGACTGAGACCAAGAGTGAGAGGGGTGGAAATGAGTTACTTGAGAAGTGCGTGCGGAGTTACATGGAGGGATAGACAGACGAATAATGAAGTAAGAAGGAGGTGTAGTGTGGAGGTAGATGTGCTGGAAAGTGTGAAAAGGAACACCTTGAGATGGTTCGGCCATATGGAACGTACGGGAAGCGAGAGAATGACTAAGAAGGTGTACGAGAGCGAGGTGGAAGGACAGAGAGGGAAAGGTAGACTGAGAGAGAGGTGGAAGGATGGAGTGAGGAAGTATATGGATGAAGGCGGTGCTGGTTGGGAGGAGGGGCGTCGACTGACTGGGGACAAAGGTGCATGGGGGCGGTTCGTTCGTGGCCACCCCTTCGGGGATCACGGCGTCAGGCAATAGATAGATAGATAGATAGTGGTATAGGTAGCGCCAGCGAACTTGACAATAATCTTGACCCCTTAACTTATTATAACACAAAATGAATGAAAACTATCAAGCTGACGTTTCTTTCATTTGGGTAGAGTCCACCAGGAAATAGGTGTGAATATTTACAGACAGTTTGCTCTAGGCCCTTTTGAGTTACAGTGAGGTCAGTGATCAAGATTATTGTCAAGTTCGTTGGTGCTACCTATAGTTGTGCTATTGTCGTGCTATTAATTATGTGTGTTGATCGAACTGTGGTCATCCTGTTGACCTGTCGGTCGAACATAAATCGTCGTCGAAAAAGTTGACCGATCACAGGATGATAAGTACAATTCCGACAGGATCATTGGACGATAGCTACCCGATAGTCACACGATAGAAAATAAAGTTTTTTTCTGCCGACTATCGGCCAGAAAATAGTGCATACACTTTATTTTGACCGATCACCGCCGACAATTTCCGCGCCACCCAATCGCCCCTAGATTACAAGGATTCGAGGCAATCTTTTTAGACGATAACAGACGATGTCAGACGAATCGGGATTTTTTTTTTTTTTTTTAAAGATCGGCTGTGATCGCCGGTCAACGTATTGTGTGTGACGTGGCCTTAACACTCGCTATGATTATCTCTCATGGAAGTGTTGGTTGCCATAATATTTCATGATCAACTGAATTAAAAGTGTTTTAGAGTTTGACACAGAGTAGACACTCAGGTCAACATTCTACATAAATGATGAGTGCTAGAATCTGGACAGTCACTTGAGACATGCATTAGGCGTGGCGTGCAGAAGTGTTCTCGTAGTTTGTTTTTGTTTTGAAATTTTGTTAACCTGTGTGCCATCTTCATTTTCATTATTAACTCCCAACCCGCGGGGGGTTGGTGGTGTATTATGGTAGCGCCTGCCGGGCATATTTACCAAAAATATGCATCATTCCATGCTCTTTTTCATGCATAAGCAAGAGCCAGAGCGTAATACAATTATATATCCGTGAAAGAGCGAACAAAAATGAGCTTTCCAATGATATCTGAATCATCCTTGTACGACAACGAGTTCTCTTGCAACGATTGTGCAACTGGAAGTAAAAATACCCTAAAATGAGGTATTTTCCCCGGATTTATCCTTATTTTGAGAGATACGGATGTTGAGGATCGATACAGTAGGTCTTAATGCGGGCTCCACCCGCCTGTTGGCCTTACAATGCTCGCTCTCTCTCTTATTGCTTACAATGGCCCTAAAAATGCACTAGTCATATGACGGGTACCACAGGAGTGGCCAATATTCTCTCTCCCGTCATATGACAGTCACCGTCGGCTGAGGGTTAAATATCACTTGTGTTCCTTTTTTCCTTCCTTATTTTGGTGACAGAGTAGGTGTCTTTGTTCTTTTGTATTTGTTATATCCTTGCCTTCCAACCTAGGGGATGTCCCCCCACTGATTGTTCTGTGCCTGTAATGACAGAACGCTGTTCCCCAACACAAGGATTGCGAGGGTTTAGCAAACTTTTGTTGTTCCTCCCCTTTTTTTGGAATCCGTGGTGCGTTTCTCCCTTCCCACTGCAGAGGAAATGGGATGGATGTTGATCCTACCGCCCCTCCCTCCATAAGGAGGAGGGGTGATTTTCCTCCTAAAGTGCTCGTGATTGCTCTTGAGAAGGCTTCTTTTGTTACGCTTCATGCATCTGTTCATTGACCCTCGCATCCCTCAATTTCTTCTTGATTAAGAAGGTGATTGATGGATGTGGATCAGGTCAAGAAGCTTGCCAGTGGTGACCTCCTTATTAAGACTAGTAATGCTGCTCAGCTTAAGGACTTAAGTTGCAAAAATTTGATTGCGATGATGTAACTGCGCAGATCCCGGTTTCAATGAACTCCTGCAAGGGGGTAACCTATTGCAGGGATTTCTTCTCCATTATTGAACAGGACATTGTGAATGAAATGGCCGATCAGCTTGTAGTAGGCACTAGATTTATTACTCATTATATAAATGGTGAACGTGTTGCGATTCCATCGGTTGTATTGACCTTTGGTATGGCTAAACTTCTTGATGCTGTGTATATGTGGTATGAACGTTGCCCTGTTGGAATCTATATCCCTAACTCCTTGAGTTGGTTTAAATACCAGTAAATTTGGCATACCAAAGAAGCTTGCCATTCTTCCCAGGCTGTTTGTGAACAATGTAGGGGATGGGGTCATGAGTCTGGTGGGTGCACTGAGACAGTTAAATGTGCAAACTGTGTAAGTGCTCACTCTGCTCCCTATTGGGATTGCCTCAAGTGGTTGCTAGAGAAGGATGTCAGTACAATCAAGGACACTACGAGAGTCTTGTATTTCGAGGCGAGGAAGAAGCTGGAGGAGTTGCATGTGACTCTTTGACTGAAAGTTTCCTATACTTCGGCGGCAAACTCTCACCCTCAGATGTGCTCAGTAGGGACTCAGACTTTGTCTACATCCAGCAAGATTGATCCGGTCCCTCCTGCTACACCTGTTCACACTCAGCCTCTTATTGCCAACTGCTCATCCTCTGCCATTACCACTGTCTCTATTGCTCCCACTGACTCGACTCTTCCGTTTAATCTTCCTCTCCTAATGCTAATGTTTCTACCTCTGACTCAGCCTCACTGTAGGATAAGTCCTCTTTTTCTCATGCTAATGCTTCTCCTCCTACTCCTGCTGGGAAGAATGGCAAGAATTGTAGAGATAAAGTTAACCTGACCCCCCTCAGCTGTCAGTCTTATACGCATGTCGTCCCACATCTGGATTCCTCAAGGCGGTCCTCCCGGGCTACTGCAGAGAGTAAGGAGGTTGCTGGTGGCAAGCCCTGGCAAAGGTTCCCAGGTTCCCCTCATAAACAGAGGAGTACAAAACCTAAACACACTGGGCACCCCAATCACTCTTAACCTGAAGAGAGCCATCAATATTTTTGAAAGTGCCACCCATGTGAAATAAAGTAGCGTCAATTCTGAAGAAGAAAATTATATTTACCAAATAAATCAATGTAATTGCTCCATATGTGTATATATTAATTGTATGATAAACATGTGAACATTGAACAACCAGAAAATAGGGTAAAGACGAAATATCCAGTGTGAAACCATAAATTTGTGACGGGATTTGTGGGTGATGAGGCGGGAGGGAGCGCGACATAAGTGTACTCTCTCAAGAATCTCGAGAGTTACTGGTAGGTCCAGGCTCGTCTTGTGCCTGTATAAGGGATGAGGGGGTTAACCCGGCAGCTGCAGGAAGACTTTTAAGAGGTCCTACTGGGCGGCTGCGGAAAGACTCTTAAGATCCTAGGCCACAAAACAAAAAATTTAAAACACCCCAGTGGCACTCAAAACAAAATAATTTGTGTTTAGGCGAGATAATTTCCCTCCATTACTTGCTACCACTCCTACACATGTGTCCCCCCCTCCCTTTCCTATCTCCCCCCCCCCCCCTTTTCCCCCCTCCTCAATTATCAGTTATTTTCTCTATTATTCTCGATAATTATCGAGTATTTTCGTGGGAGAACGGATGGGAGAGAAGGAGGAGGGTGGATGAGTGTAACTCCGACCCTCCAAGCCAGTCTGAAAGCTCCCCTGGCCTCTCAGTCCCACGCAAGACAAGAGAGAGTGAGGGAGTAAGTCTCTCACTGCTCAAGGCCAGATTACGACCGCAGGGCTAAAATATACAATTTTGACCATCCAATTGCTGTTACCAATTGTTTTATTGCTTTCCCATGTTCATATGTTCATATTAAAAGTAAAATAGGCGCGACCAATAGCGTGCTGGCGTCAGGGCTGTGACGTCATGCCCCCTCCTTACTTTATACCTCCATGGTTAACCCTCTCACGTTTTTGACGCAATTTTGAGTCTATTAGGGATACTTTAAAACCTTTGTTACCATCAGGGGTATTTAGAAACCTTTAATTTAGTTACTTCAACTTCTGCAGTTGTCTTTGAGTTAGCTGTGGGCAGAAAACTAATTTTGAAGAGGTAATTATAAGAGTGGGAGAACTCTATTTATTATTGCTAACCTGGCAACCTCTGCATCATAAAAACGTGAAAGGGTTAAGACACAATGTTAGGAGGAAGGCAGGAGGTGGTGGTAAGGAGACATGTCACCTAATCACATATTGCTTCCATTTCACCGGTACTTTTATTTTATGTTTTTATTTTTTTATTTTTTTATTTTTTTATTTTTTTGGTGGGGGGGGGGATTCTGCCGTAAGGCCTATCACGTTCTCCTAGTACATACTTCTGGAAGGCCTATCACGCTTCCCAGGTTAAACCATAGAGTACAAGATACTTTAGTGGAACTGTAGATGTATTAGGAATACATTTCAACACAGTACTTTTGCTACAATTACATACGCCGTTAGTTAGATTCCACATGTGTTCGATTGTATGCATCATTGATTATGTCATGGGTGTCCTGACACTGACACAATCGTATAATGAGTAATCTATATACATTTCTTACGGTAAGCTTGATATTAAGTTTTTCTGACCCTGGTGTTGGCACCAAATTATAATTTGAGTTGCACATTCTTCCATGGCTCTATTTTTTGCTTTATTTATGATAGAGAAGAAAATCACCCAAAATATTGAGTTTTCTTTCAATTATTTATTTACTGTATCCTACTCAAGATCAAATTTTTATATGTGGTACTTCTGACTGTTCTCAATAGTTATGCTTGAATGAGTAAGTCATAAATCGTTCACTTCACTCTTTAGACTTACATGGAATATTTCAGTATCTTAGTATGAACCATTGCATAATTTCCATCCCGTTTTATATCCACATCGTTGGTGTCTCACGTGTCACGTCATAGTAGGCTTACCTATCACTCGTTTGTCTGGGATCACGTATATATTGTATAAATACTGTACGTGCATTTATCAGACGTTAAGTTTTGCTAAACAGGGATACATATAAGTGTTTTATAAATTTGACATAATACATATTAAATATGCTATTACCTCATTCTACAAAACAATTAATTACTACAATATGTCTGTCTCCTTTATTGTCTGCCAAAATTTGTGCTTGACTATTTAGTATGGAATTACATTAGATGTGTGTTTGTTTCACCGATTGTATCCCATTAAACATAGACCAATCTCCCACTCAGGCTCATGTGCATTGCCTTTTATAAATGCACATTGGCTCACAATAGCAATATAATTATTATATTATATAGTAACATAATAAGCAAGAGGTGCATTGTATAGTATATTAAACTCAATATACCTCAATTTCAGTTACTACTATTATGCTTATGTTTATTGGTTTCTATTATTTTATGTCGAGACAATAAGGACTCATTACCGTAACCCCTTCAGTGCGATAGCGTCATATTAACGTACGCCTGGCTAACATTAGGCAATTTTCTTCAGCTTAGGAAGGATATCATGTAATCGAAGATTAACCAAAAACTATCCCTTGTAACTATTAACTTTAAACAAGGTCCTTCCCATTCTAGATAAAATCATATCAAGATCACCGGAAAACAAATGAAGAAGGGACCAATCAGCCATACTGAGAGCAATGTGATTAGGGTAGCAGTGGTTGTATAAGCTTAACGATTAGATAATAATGTATATAAGTTAACCTAATTTAAACGCCACAATAATGATATACCTAATTGTAAGCTTTAGTTACCGTTTATACAAATAGGCAAGCCTATCACATCGCTTCATTACACCCAGAGTATGGTCCCAAGTTTTCATCAAGATCAAATGCATACATTAGGTATGCATACAACAGTCTAAAAACACCAACATGGCAAATATATCTGTAGTTTGTGTATAGGACAGATGTCTCCTTTCTTGTTTCGACTCGTCACTTTACACCACTTTGTTTTATGAAAGGCAGACAGGAGCCATTAGCACTTCATATAGTTACAGCTGCAATACAAAACGATAGCTACTTTTTGCAATGCAAATTAAACAATTGTCGCCATTTGTTTTAATGTATTATTTTACATACACATTAACATTATGCAGTCTATGTTTATCTAAGACTTGCAAAATTAACAAAACTAAAACATAATTGCACACTGAAACCTAATGTAATACAAATGTTCTAATGTAATCTTATGTTCTTAAAACGTGACCAGTATCATGAAAACGTTCGGTAGCCAAACATAAATTATTATTTTTTTATTAGGCAAGCAGTGCAAGAGAAGAAATATAGGGAAGGGTGTGTGTGTGTGTAGAGGGTTTTGTGTCGTGGTTTTCAATTAATTGATAAACAAATATGTAAAGAATTATTTGCACTTATGCTATTTAACATCACTCTAAGTAGTGGGTATAATTATATTTATACCCTGTAACGTGTGCCAATACATACATATTGTATTATTTTATAATTATATAGTTCATTTTTCAGCAAACCAGTAACTGCTTGTTTCCTTTGCACCCCTTTACCTCCCACATTCCCATACCCCATTCACCCTGTGCCCTATACTCCCATACACTTACCCTGTTGACACCTCCACCATTCCCTAACAAGGGACTGGAGTTCTAAGGAATGGAGTTCTAAATAAGGAGCTCTAGTCCTGACGCGATTCTTGACTTACAGTGTGCAGGCTTAATAATCCAGAGGGGTTGATAACCTCTGGAGTCCTTTTTCAATTAACAAACTAACCACTCCCTCCCCATGCTCAGCTGTGACCGAATCAGATTCGAACATCAATTAACCCCTTCCTATCCTGTATATCTAAACCTTTCACACCTTGCATAGGCTACGTTGCACAGGAATGATATCACCATATTAAGCACTGTTGTATTCATGATAACCAATTTTGAAATAAAGAAACACTTCTTGAAGCGGCCAAGAAATGAGAACATTATACAATTGTGTTATTCTAAACACCTGTACACTGATATAGAAAATATGTTAACAGGCATTATATAATTATTTCTATGCATGATTATGAAGTCTTCAATATAATCATAACACATACATTTCAATACAACACAAAACTATAAAAACACGCATCACCCGCACCACTACACAACACCACCAAAAACCCTGCAGGCAAGGTCAACTCCGAGCGAAGAGTTAGAAATACTGGTTCACGGGAAAATTATTGTTTTGTTCCGAGGCAGGAGATATAGTGGGAAAGGTGAGAGTTTAATAGTCGTAGTTGGGTTAATTATGTGGTAGGGAATGCACAGGGTAAAACTACAATACTTAAGATTAAACACAAAACTAAACACACACATGCTGTACATTATAAATACAGTATATACAGGGTGTTGCAGAAATACCCTTCATATTAGAGAATTTGCATACTTACCGAGATATTACGATATATTATACATTGTAGAATTATCATTGTCTAATGATAAATAAACCGGACACGCTACAGAGTGTAAATAATAAATCCAATAGAGCCATACTGACAGTACCCCGGAATAAGATAACTTATCCCAATGTATTGTTTGTATTCTGTGAGGATATGTGGCACCTAATGCATGATGTTTCCAGGGAAGTAAGAAACACGCCATGGATATTCCAACATGTGCTCCAGAGTCTGGCGTGCCATGCTCAAGCCTGTATTAATGAAGGTGGGAGAAACATTGAACACCCCATGTAAATACCAGATGTCAGACAGTCAATGACAAAAAGGAAAACACAATGTGTAATATATCAGTAATTATGCAAATTCCCTTATAACCTACCATCATAATTATAGAAAAGTACAGTTATTATTATTAGGTCTATTCATTCTGAGATTTATGGAAGTTGTTTCTGCAACACCTGTATATATATATATATATATATATATATATATATATATATCAGTGGTGGGCATCGCTAACAATTACCCACTTTCGTAATCGCAATATTGCATATAGTAACCGTAGCTTTCCGCATTCGCTAGACCGTTAATTAATTAATTAATACGGTCCCGCTTAACGGTAAACGTAAACGCAATCCGGATTGGATTTTTTAATTAAAACAGTGCAAAAACGAGGGTAAATCATTTGGTAGTGTAGTACAAATTATTGTTTACTTATTATGTATCACATGCTTAATCCTCACAGGTGTTATATCTCATACTTCACCTCAAGTCAGGCCTCACTCATTATATCGTTATATTTAACTTAATCCTCACAGGTGTTATATCTCATACTTCACCTCAAGTCAGGCCTCACTCATTATATCGTTATATTAACTTAATCCTCACAGGTGTTATATCTCATACTTCACCTCAAGTCAGGCCTCACTCATTATATCGTTATATTTAACTTAATCCTCACAGGTGTTATATCTCATACTTCACCTCAAGTCAGGCCTCACTCATTATATCGTTATATTTAACTTAATCCTCACAGGTGTTATATCTCATACTTCACCTCAAGTCAGGCCTCACTCATTATATCGTTATATTTAACTTAATCCTCACAGGTGTTATATCTCATACTTCACCTCAAGTCAGGCCTCACTCATTATATCGTTATATTTAACTTAATCCTCACAGGTGTTATATCTCATACTTCACCTCAAGTCAGGCCTCACTCATTATATCGTTATATTTAACTTAATCCTCACAGGTGTTATATCTCATACTTCACCTCAAGTCAGGCCTCACTCATTATATCGTTATATTTAACTTAATCCTCACAGGTGTTATATCTCATACTTCACCTCAAGTCAGGCCTCACTCATTATATCGTTATATTTAACTTAATCCTCACAGGTGTTATATCTCATACTTCACCTCAAGTCAGGCCTCACTCATTATATCGTTATATTAACTTAATCCTCACAGGTGTTATATCTCATACTTCACCTCAAGTCAGGCCTCACTCATTATATCGTTATATTTAACTTAATCCTCACAGGTGTTATATCTCATACTTCACCTCAAGTCAGGCCTCACTCATTATATCGTTATATTTAACTTAATCCTCACAGGTGTTATATCTCATACTTCACCTCAAGTCAGGCCTCACTCATTATATCGTTATATTTAACTTAATCCTCACAGGTGTTATATCTCATACTTCACCTCAAGTCAGGCCTCACTCATTATATCGTTATATTTAACTTAATCCTCACAGGTGTTATATCTCATACTTCACCTCAAGTCAGGCCTCACTCATTATATCGTTATATTTAACTTAATCCTCACAGGTGTTATATCTCATACTTCACCTCAAGTCAGGCCTCACTCATTATATCGTTATATTTAACTTAATCCTCACAGGTGTTATATCTCATACTTCACCTCAAGTCAGGCCTCACTCATTATATCGTTATATTTAACTTTTTTGTTTTTACTATTATTTGTACCGGGATAAATTAGTACAGCTTATATATATTATGGACTTAAGGGCATGCCTTTAATTTATATTTTACCTGTCCCTTGAAATATTATGAGTGGGATAAATTTGATAGCCTGATAACCTAATAACTATGTGACAATTTATCTTCAAACAAATTTGCTTGAGATTTATATAAATAAATAGATAAATAAATATATATATATATATAATTATATACAGTATATACTTTTTATTTTTTATTTTATTTTTTATTTTTGATTGCTAATCTTCAATATTTTATTCCAGTGATCATGATGAGTTTGACTTCATATTCCTTAATATTGTATTTTATTGCTTATTTATTTATAATGGAATTCAGGAGTACTAGGGTGGTAGACTAATAATAATGTATGGAGATAATTGAGAACAAAACTAAATACTAAATTCAGAGGGAAATTACCCCAGTGACACCATGATGGTTGAAGTTGGGTGATGTCTTAGATTGTTACTATGTAATCAATCTATTGATAGGGTCACTAATACAAATGCTATCCATAAGACGTTGGACAAAGGAGATTGTGAGATATATGTAAAACTAATTACTAAGTAGTAGACTTATAGTGGTAGGAATAAGTTTAATATAATTAGGCTATCAAAAGAATGCTCTAATTTATTTTTTATTTTTTTATAATTCACATCAAATTATGTACATAAAATAGTTCAGTAGTATATAAAATAATTCAGTAGTACAGTAAAGTAATGGTGTGTAATAGGGGTTACCGTAAGGGGAATACAGAGGTAGTATCGGAAATATCGATACTTTGGTATCGATACGCTCACCACTACCAATTACCCTTCCACTCATGGCAACTGTCACTTCACAACGCCGCGTCACCCATAGCATCACGCGGGGTTTTTGTTGGAGCTTGTCGTCTATGTATACTACCCGCATGGGGTACTGCGAGTACCACTGAAAGGCTTCTAGCGATTGCGGAAGTAGTTACACTTTTCAAACCCGCGGATATTTGCCGAATTTGTCGCTTAAATAACCCGCTTACTAAGATAGGACTTCGGCTCTAGCGGAATTAGTGGTTTACGGAAGTGATTAAGGAAGTGCCCACCTCTGATGTATATAAATATATATATACAGAATATATATATATATATAAATATTGTATATATATATATATATATATATATATATATATATATATATATATGTATATATATATAATTGTATATATATATGTATAAATACAGTAGGCATATATATATATATATATATATATATATATATATATATATATATATATATATATATATACCGCATATATATATATATTGTATATATATATATATATATATATATAATTGTATATATATATGTATAAATACAGTAGGCCTATATATATATATATATATATATTATATATATATATATAATATATATATATATATATATATATATATAAATTTTCTATTGCAATTCTATTGCACTAGAAATATCGAAAGCCTTCGATAGAGTCTGGTACAAATCTTTAATTTCTAAACTACCCTCCTTCGGTTTTTATCCCTCCATCTGTGCCTTTGTCTCTAATATCCTTTCCGGCCATGCCATAGCTGCGGTTGTGGATGGCTATCGCTCACTTCCTCACCCTATCAACTCCGGTGTTCCTCAGGTCTCTGTCCTATCTCCTCTTCTCTTTTTAATTTTCATAAATGATCTTCTCAACTGTACCTCAAGTCCCATCCATTCATATGCATATGACTCAACCTTACATATCTTGCTAAGGCAGCCTCCCAGAAGCTGGGTGTGCTCAACCGCCTCAGGGGGTTCTTTACCCCTGCACAGCTTCTTGCTCTGTACAGGGGCACAGTGCGTCCTTTTATTGAGTGTTGTTCACATGTGTGGGGAGGTTCCTCTCACACCGCTTTCCTCGACAAAGTTGAAAGGAAGGCCTTTCGTATCATTAACTCCCGTCCACTCACCAACTCTCTGCAATCTCTCTCTCTCCGCCGCAATGTTGCATCTGTCTCGCTATTCTATCGCTACTATAATAATCAGTGTTCCTCAGACCTTTCCCAGTGTATACCACCTCCTCTATGTAGGACACTTGGTATCCGTCTTGCAACACAATCCCACCCCTACTCTGTGCAATTCTCCAACCCTAGAGTGAAACGTTACTCTCAAACTCACTTCTATTCATCAGCTGAGCTCTGGAACTCTCTCCCAGAATCAGTTTTTCCCTCTTCCTATGACTTAAATTGCTTCAAACTCCGTGTCCAGGCATTTTGGCTCGAACGTCCCTTGATTTTGGCCCTGTCACTCTTTCAAATATGGGGGAGGCTCTCGCTACAGACTGTTCTGCCTTTTGCCTCCCTCACTCACATGGATTTTTTTTTATAGTATATAATTATATATATACGGTATATATATATATATTGTGTGTGTGTGTATGTGTGTGTGTGTGTATGTGTGTGTGTGTGTGTCTTTGTGTGTGTATGTGTGTGTGAGGGGAATGAAGATTGTAGACGACCATTAAGATCTAAATATAAAATATAAAACCAGACTTTAAGGAAAAACACATGCAATACATGCTAAGAGATTATTCTATAATGTTGGTGTTATTATGATTGAGAATCAATCCATACTTCAATCACTATAATTATATAGTAATATGTAATGAGTATTCCATCGATAACCTACTTATTCAATGTTGCTTTACTATCTGCAGACATTTAGGAGACAATGCCAGATAATTATGAAAACCTCACTGCCCCCACCCCTCTTTACCTTCATGCAATTTTCGTTACAAACATTGGGATTGGGATTGGGATTCCACACAAAATTATTTTGAATAATGTGAATATACATATTTTAGGTCAATCCAGGGAGAGGAACGAGTGCATTCAGGGAGAGTATATAATTTTATTAAACACAATAATGTTTGTGTGGTGTAGTGCTAAAGAGAGAGAGAGTGTTTGTGAGAGCTAGCTGGATTATTCTCAATGTATGTATTATTGTTTAATCGGCTTAATGCATGTTGAGCTTAGTATTACCAAATCCATAGTGTTGAGGTTAGTGTCTGCTGTTCACAAGGACCTTGACAAGTTAGGAATCGTGGTGTTGCACGATTGAGCTTAGAATTGCTAGAACCGAAAGTGTTAAGGTTAGTGCCTGCTGTTCACAAGGACCCAGGCAAGATAGGAATCATGATATTACCACCACAAGGTTCTACGAAATCTAAACCCATATTGACTTTCTTATTGTTTGAGTCACGAGAGCACTCCCCGTAGAGACAGATATAGTAAATAGCCTAGAAGTCTTATTAATGTCTGTAATTTCTAGAGATCCTGGATTATGATCTAAGTAAAGACATAATAATTATGCATATGATTACTTCTATCTATCTATCTATTGCGTGACGCCGTGATCCCCGAAGGGGTGGCCACGAACGAAACGCCCCCATGCAGCTCTGTCCCCAGTCAGTCGATGCCCCTCCTCCCAACCAGCACCGCCTTCACTTCTTCTTCACTCCATCCATCCATCTCTCTCTCGGTTTACCTTTCCCTCTCTGTCCTTCCACCTCGTTTTCGTACACCCAATTAGTCATTCTCTTGCTTCCCATATGTTCCATATGGCCAAACCATCTCAAGGTGTTCCTTTTCACACTTTCCACCACATCTACATCCACACCACACCTCTCTCTTACTTCCTCATTCATCTGTCTATCCCTCCATGTAACTCCGCACGCACTTCTCTTGTAACTCATTTCCACCCCTCTCACTCTTGTTCTGAGTCTCTCCACCAACATCCATGCTACTCTTCCGTAAGTCAATGTCGGGATTACCACACTGTCATGCAAGGACCCAATTTCTTGTTACTGCTTTCAGTGTTCCTACAACCCTCTCCCTCACTTCTTCATCCATACTCCCATCTTTACTCAGCACACCCCAGATATTTAAATGAGCTGACATTTTCCTAGCCTGTACAAATGAGTAATGCCCTCAATACCTTCTTTGCATCAGTTTTTACAAAGGAAGACCTCAGTGATATCCCTACACCATCGCCGATTCAGATTGATAATTCAGATGTGCTAAGCAATATCACCGTTACAGAGAGAAAAGTATTGCATTGTTTAGATAAACTCAAGGTAAATAAAACGCCTGGACCTGATACAATCTCACCTAGAGCCCTAAAGGAAGCTAAGGATGAGCTCTCTAAACCACTGACATTGCTATTCAATAAATCCTTGCAGTCTGGAACTATGCCTGATCAGTGGAAGCTAGCCAACGTAACACTGATATTAAAAAAAGGCAGCAAATCCCTACCTAGTAACTATCGTCCAATTAGCTTTAACCTCAGTTGTATGTAAAATGCTAGAAACACTCATAAGAGACAGACTCGTAAATCACTTAGAGGAAAATAACATACTTAAAGATACTTAACACGGCTTTCGTAAAAATCGTTCCTGTTTAACAAACCTCTTAGACTTCTTCCACGATATCCTCAACCTCTACGATGAATGTAAAGCTGTAGATATTATATACCTTGATTTTCAAAAGGCCTTCGACAAAGTTCCCCAAAAATGTTTTCTGCTAAAACTAAAAGCACATGGAATACAAGACGGTGTGTTGAAATGGATAGAAAATTGGCTCAGTGACAGAAAGCAAAGAGTAGTCATAAACGGTAAGGCATCTAAATGGACCAATGTAAGTAGCGGGGTACTCCAGGGATCGGTACTAGGACCAATTCTCTTTCTAATTTACATCAACGACATAGATGAGGGTCTCACTTGTACAATCTCAAAATTTGCTGACGATACAAAAATTGCAAATAGCCTACTCTCAAAAGAACAAGTTGACGATATGCAACACAATCTAGATAAGTTGTCATGTTGGGCCCAAATTTGGCAAATGAGTTTCAATGCGGATAAATGTAATGTACTACAGATCGGATACCAAAATGAGAAAGCAAACTATTGATGAATGGCACTCAGCTTAAGAATGTAAACAGAGAAACCGATCTGGGAGTAACAATATCGAGTAACCTAAAACCGAGTCAACAATGTTTAGAAGTTGTTAAGAAGGCAAACAAAATAATTGGCTTTATAGGCAGGTCATTTGAGCATAAATCCAAAGACGTTATCCTAACCCTTTACAATTCCTTAGTCCGCCCTCTTCTGGAATACTGCGTTCAATCCTGGTGCCCTTATTACCAAAAAGATATAGACAAGCTAGAACGAGTTCAATGTAGAGTTACCAAAATGATACCTAGCCTAAAGAACAAACCATACGAGGAGCGTCTTCGAGAATTAAATCTATTTCCTTTAACCCAGCGCAGATTAAGAGGCGACTTAATTCAAGTGTTCAAAATCATCAAAGGCATCGACAATATAAAATGTAGTAAGTACTTCACTATCGACCAATCTAATTACACGCAGGGAAACGGGTGCAAAATGATTGGTAAATCTTTGAACTCACACGAAGCTAAAAATGTCTTCTTCAATCGAGTTGTCAACTTATGAAATGGGCTTCCCCGAGATGCTATAGACTGCAGCACCGTTGATTCATTTAAACTTCGCCTAGACAAATATCTTGCATCAAACCCACGACTGACTGCGTTTGTAAATGAATAACTTTATTTTATCCACTCCTCAGTTACTAACCCATCTGTCCCCTACTAACTTCCTAATCCTGCCACGGACATTAGTTCCAGGGCAGTAGTTCCCTTTCCAATGTTCCCTTACCCACTCTAAACCACTGTTTGGACACTTGATCCTCAGCGTTTTCGAGGACAAACAGCCTAGAAGGGTTACTAGATATGTTGTTGCTTGATTTCCTTTGTACTCCTTTGTACTCTGTGGCTTCACCCCTTTCGAAGACCATAACCTTGCTCTTTCCCGCATTTACCTTCAGATTCTGTTTTTCACACACTGTTCCAAAAATATTTACCAGACCCTGCAAATCCCATTCACTATCGCTGATCAGAACTGTATCATCAGCAAACAGCAGTACAGGTAGCTTGCACTTGTTTCCCTCCATTATCAGCGATACACCAATATCCATTGCTCTTCCTTGTATTTCTTTCATGACTCCATCCATATACTGTATATAGTAAACAAACACGGGGACATCACACACCCCTGTTTCAACCCAATATATAAAACAAAGAACTCGCTCTGCTCATTCTCCACACGTACTGACACCTTTGCACCCTCATACATGCTCTTCACTGCTTTCAGCAATTTGCCATCTACTCTGTATATTCTCAGTACTTTCCACATACCTTCTGTATCCACTCTGTCATAGGCCTTCTCCAAGTCCATAAAACAACATATAGCTTTTGTTGCTCCAGATATTTCTCTACAACACATTTCAGGGTAAAAATCTGATCTACACATTTGTTTCCCTTCTTAAACCCGCCCTGCTCGTCACCTATCTATTTCTCCGTTCTCACTCTCACTCTCTCAATCACTACCTTACTGTACACCTTCCCTACTACGCTTAGAAGACATATTCCTCGATGGTTACCACACACTCCTCTTTCCCCTTTACCCTTATATAGGGGGACTATTATGCCTGTCTTCCAGTCATCAGGTGCACTCCCCTTTTCTCATACATGCTAGTTTACACATTTTCCATACCCATTCGATCACTATCTCACCACCATACCTCAGCATTTCCCCACACACTCCATCTATTCCTGATGCTTTCCCCATCTTCACTATTTTCATGGCTTCACACACTTCTGACCTCCTGATCCCCACCTCCTCCTCCACTACTTCTCTTCTTCTCCCTGCCATACCCCATCCAACTATGTTTGCTGGCGCTTCACTTCTTACATTCAGCAATCCATCTTTCGACTCTCTCTTGCTTCTCGGCTAGCACTTGCCCATTCTTATCTTTCACACCCTTACTATTTTCCTTGCTACCTTCCCTAACTTTCTTGACCTCTTTCCAGAACAGTTTCTTACACTCCCTCCATTTTACACTCAGATTCCTTCCAAATTCCTCATCTACTCTTCTCTTACTTTCCTTCACTACTCTCTTCACCACTCTCTTTTTCTCCAAGTACCTCGCTCTTTTCTGTCTCTTCAAGTCTTCATTCCCTCTACTAGCCACTTGCGTTTTGTATACCCCTTTACCATATATTTAATAAACTAGTTGTATGTACTGTATATGTTTCCCTTTTGTTTGACTTATCCAGCTAAGCATGCTATAACCCAGGACTTGAAATTATTGCATAACATTGACTAGCAGTGGTCTCAGCTCAGTTATCAGACAAAGGTTAGGATAATAGAGAACAGTTTTGGGACAAAAACCACGAGTAGGCGATTTACAGTATGGTGTCTGTTGCAAACTAACAGCGCATATGCTTCGACCCAGCCGCCTGGGAAAGAAGCATGTGGCTGCAACTCTTAGACGTTAGAATAAATACCATAACAGGGATAGCAGACAAACAAAAAGTAGGATTTGCAAGGTCATTTTTGGGACTCCATGCCTAGCGTGTAATAGTAGACGCCACAATCTCATGGGAGGATGCGAAACAAATCATCCTGGCGACTTTCGGGTCAGCCGTGATGCCTGACGAGGCAAAAAACAGAATCATAGGCCTTAACCTAGATACCAATTTAGATTAATTCAGAAATCAAGACCTGAGGTTATACTAGATTGCTTACCCGGAGCTAGAACAAAACAAACTCAATAAGCTAGTCTGGGCCTCCAGCATCTCCCGTGACCCCACCCACATCCGCATGCTTTGTGGGCAAAGAGCGAACAGCATTAGACAGTACTGTGTAGGCTATACATTATGTAAAGATAGACACTCTTTCCAAGGTGTCCATGGTAGTTTTTGGGCAATCTGCTCCTTTGAAGTTTCATCTCTTGAAGATATGGGCCCTCTGCCCACTTCTTGACGGTTATTAGTTCATATTGACATTTGTAGATGTATTATCAAGATAGCCGCCATGACATTCCCACCACTGCTTAAGCACTTTTCCGTCATGACATCTCCGCCTTTGGTATCCCCACTACTGTCATCAGTGACATAGGACGCGAATACATTAGTCAAACCTGGGCCACACTATCTGAACTGTTAGGTTTCAACATATCCTTGACCTCCTCCTACCACCCTCAAGGCAACAGTAGGTGCGAGCGTTCATATAGATCCATTGGTAACGCCCTCCGAGCATCCATGATCGAGAGTCAGAATAAGGACTGGCACAATTTGCTCCCCCTTGTACAATAGGGCCTAAAAGGTGCAGTGCATTCATTTACCAGTCACATCCCCCATGAATTGTTGTTCGGGCAGCCCCCAAACCTTCCCCTACCCGTGACCTACCCTACCCTTACCACTCCAATGCCCTCCCCATACCCCACAGCTACTTTTATTGCAACATAACTTGAAGAGTAACCAACCAGCATGTGTGCAAGATGATGTGTAACCCCCAAACTGTTCCAAGTGGGCAATCAGTACGCCATAGTAAACCATCCCTCGTCAAGTGGAGGATATTTCCTGCAGAGGTCTTGTCACTTTATTACGCCAACGCTTGAGACAATTT